>APFE030313041.1:15041-30767 GCA_000404065.3 Pinus taeda
GCATATTTTGTCTCTATTGGTTTGGAATCATGGTTTTAATTTTTAAATCTAAAAAATAGTTTATTATTTTCATTAATAATTTATTATTTTATGTTTTTTTTTTAAAACCAGTTTATTGAGGTTTGACCAAACCTGGTTTGAAACCCGGTTTGTTAGGTAGACTAGTTCGGTCACCAGTTTTGGTTTTTAAAACTATGACAGACACATCGATGCAAAGATTTCAAAAATCACTGCAACTGCTATAATATTCACAGTCATACAGAGGAGAAATGTTGGAAGTTGCATCTAGAGCTTAGCTCGAAGAACAAGAAGAAAGATGCTAAGAAGAAAAATCTCATGGCCAAAGATTCAAGTAATCAAGTGGAAAGCAACTTAGATGTGGATGAAAAGATTGTATGTACGCTAGTACATTAGTGCAAAAGGGGGTGAATTTCAGTAGCCTTCAGCAACATGAAGAGGAGGAAATGACCAAACTCTTCCATATAAAGATATAGGTCAAGAAAACAAAAATTAATGCTTTGTTCAACTCAGGATCACAATGCGAATCTAATTGCAACAATGCTGGTCAAAAAATCGGGATTTGAAGTTCGTGATCATCCAACCCATATCCATTGGGATGGGCAAATAAGGATGCGGAAATAAAGGAAACCAGACAAAGCAAATCATATTTCTATCAACATTAAGTTCATTGATGAAGTAGAACTAGATGTAGTCCTTGATGTATGTGGAGTGGTGTTTGGAAGTCCCTAAATGTGCATGTGGGATGCAATCTTCATTTGAGGAACCAACCAATACCGCTTCATCAAGAATAGAAAATGTTAGTTTTTGTAGCATTGAATTGGTGTTCTAGTCTCAACTTTGGTCAGAGAGACTAAGGAACACAAGATCTCTAGAACTCAAAATTTTTTCAAGAGAAAACACCTAGAGATGGCTCAATTAAGTTAATTGATCAATAATTAAATATTTCCTAAGTCTAACTTAGGAAAATTCATTAATTAACAGTAATTAATTGGGAAAGGTGAGATTTCTATAGAAATTCACATGGATCGAGTTAGAGATGATCTTAGCCGTTGATGGGGATCTACTCATGGTGGTTGGTTCACCAGTGAGAGATTATAAGAGCAACTCGATGGGGATGGAGAAGACACTTGTGAGGTCAAGTTCCTTGGGAGATCGAGCTATCCAACTGCAGAGGTTGAGCAGGGAAGAAGAGTTCGAGCGAAAAGGGACGTAGAGATAGAGAGCGAACAGAGACAGTGAGTTTGGAGGAGTTTCCAGTTCCGAAGAGGCAACAACAAAGAGACCGAGTTATTCCAGTAGAGGCTGTGTAGGGACTGCACAGGTAGCTTCAATGAGGCAGTTCTGAAGAGGCAACAAAAGAGAGACCGAGTTATTCCAGTAGAGGCTACGTAGGGACTGTGCAGGTAGCATCTGCATGTACAACTGCTCCTGAGAGGGGCTCAATGATCTGATTAATTTTTGGTTGTTGATGGGAGTGTCTCAAACAAAGAATTACCCTGAACAAAGACAAGTTTAGAATCATGACTATGCTTCTTTAACTCCTCTTGATGTAGCTGGGATTCAAGCTGCAAAATCTCTATCTTTTCATATGTAATTTGCAAACATGTTTGAATATCACAAAGAGTGCTATTTTTTATTTTCATAGTATCATGATCAATGGAATGTACTAGAGTTTTCAGGAACTCTAATACTTTGGCCATTTTCCAACAATTTAAATTCTTGGATCTGAATGTGCTCTCAAAAGCAAATAAAAGAGTACCCCCTTTACTAAAGGAAGATGTATTGGAATATTACACAAGGGCCAAGAGTGCCAACACCAAATGTAGGTGTAGTGTTGAATCTAAATATTAGGAGCAACAAGCTGTTATCTTTTTCAGACTGAATAATAGCAAAAAAACTTATCTCTCCATAACAGATGCAATTATCTTGCACTCCACTTCAAAACAAATTGCAATAAAAATTACAAAGATTTTAGTGTAAAGAGTATATCAAGAGAATGCTTTGGTGCTTAAAAGAGCTTGTAATATGACATATGGTGGCAATCGATTACTAATGGAAAAGAGCTCTTGAAAAGCAACAATGTTGACCAATATCCTTGCAACGCTGGTGAATAATTGTTGAACCACATGTCCCTTTTGACAATTGAATGCGGAAGGTATAGTAGCGTGCTCAAATCATAGCCTTAACAGAGAGAAGAAGACTCAAACTAGGTGTCGAGAATCTGAAAATTTGAATGTACAAACTAGTGAAAAACACATAAAAGATATAGAGCAGTCAGTTTGATATGGGTCATCGAAAATAACTAGGTAGCCTGCTTGTTAATTTTAGGTATGTTCTATGCTTAGAGCAATTTATTTCAATTTTCACAGTTAGACATCAACATTAAAGTAAACTGTAGATAGAACATAAACATAAATCGTAGAAGAGAAGCCAAGACAAGAGGACAAAAGATGTGGCGCTAGCCAGGGAAAAACCCCAATGTGGGGAAACCCTTGATCAATTCTTCTTATATGTTCTTCAATAGTTCAGCAGAGAGAGAGAGAGAGAGAGAGATAATACGTTTACAACATAAGTCAACACTTTGACTTATCTACATAAGAGCATAGATCATCTCTAAGAAGATGATACATGAGATTAGTTGAAGACTTGCTGCTTCAACTGATTCTCCAAGGTGACTCCTTCACCTATCGTTGTGCTGCATTTCGTCATCATGCAACACCTCACCGCGCTGCACCACGCTGCACCCATCATCACTATGTTGCATCTCATCACGCTTCATTAATCATGACTGTACCCATCACTGTATTGCATTATGTGCCATTGTTGCACCATGTTGCCATACTGACCTATATGTTGGCTGCATCTTGCTTGCTTGTTGTCCTTGGCATGCTTGTTGTTGCATGCTAGTTGTCCCTTACATGCTAGCTGTAACATTCCATGCTTGGTGTATTTGCTGCTAAGTACCATACAACTATCCCAATATTAGTTAGTTGTCCTTTGCATGCTGCTCTCCTTCAAAGGCAGATGCTCTGTCTGTTCCGGCAGTTCCCGGCAGTTCTGGCCATTCTCGACAGTTTTGGCTTTTGCCCTCTGCGTCAGCTTTCCCACCAGTTCTGGCAGTTCTCGGCAGTTCCGACAGTTCCACCAGTTCTTGGCAGTTCCGACAATTCCGACTGTTCTCGTCGATTCCGGCAGTTCTAGTGTTAAAATTGGCAACTAGGGCCAAACTCCATGTGGGTGATCTTATTTATGGCAGCTGATATTTTTATTGGATCTCTCTCATTGAGAGGTGTAGGATTGATCTAAAGATCATCCGATTCCGTCAAGTATTCATGGAGTTATGAATTTATTTGTGTTATAAGACAAATTGTCAAGTCGGCCAGCAACTTGAGTAGGCTCAGAAGCCCAATAGTCATGTCTATTCATCATCTATGTTTTAGTATAAATAGGTGAGGACTTTTGTGACACACACTCTACATGTGATCTCCTCCTCTCCACGTCTTTGGGTTTTTGGTGAAGGAGAAAGACACTAAAAGAGTACGCTGGGTTAAGTAGATGATAACCTAGTTGCAGTAGCTGATGCCCTAGCCGCAGGCTTATGAGGAAATATAAATGCAATTAATGGAGACAGTTAAACATAGCAAGGAGACCTGTTCACGCAGTCAAGGAGACATGTTCATGCAGAGAAAGAATCTCGCATTTTCCTCTGAAATCTCGCATGAAGGAGTAGAGCCGCAGTAAGGATTTGACTACGCCTCATTTGGGTTTTAGGTGCAGTCATGATCTTGGATAAATGGAGTAGAAATGACCTTGTGTGAGGACGCAACAGTGAGTTGAAGTTTGGGCTAGATACAATCTCGGCATAGATCTAATCCTCATAATGACAATCTCAACATTACAGACAGAATGATCTCGCATGACAAGGAGCAGTCTCGGCATCTGATCTCGCATGACAAAGATCAGTCTTGGCATATAGATCTCGATGGTATCCCTATGGCAGCTTAGATGCAATGAAGTCTCGGCTTAATGAGGATTACGTTGGATGTCATCACGTATGTAGATGTTACGTTCTCGGCATAACGACAATGATGAAGTAGGTTTTGGTATTGATCAAGAGCTTCTCAGCATCCCTGTAAAAGGAGACATACAGTGTCAATAGTCATTCAGATCTAGTATTCTTGATATGATAAGTATCTCAGAGGCAGTTAAGATGATAAGAATCATAAGTAGTATGATCATTATAGTCTCAGAATGATGAAAGAAGCAATGATCACCAAGTCAAGGAGAGTTAGCTTTCGTAAGGATCATGTTCTCACAATGATCTCATCCTACAGTAATGTGCAGTCGTGATCTTCATAGGTGTAGAGATCATCTCAGTAATAATCTCAAAGAGAAGTCATGGTGCACCAATGATGAAGTTCTTGATGCAGTAGTGATGATCTCAGAGGAACAACATGATGATGAATGAGACAGCATGATGATGAAAGATGCAGCACAATGGGCATGTTAGTAAAGGGTAGCATGATGATGAATGATGCAGCATGCTGGGCATATTAGTAAGGAGCAGCATGATGATGGGAGTAGATGGGAGTAGCTTAGTGACTAGGTGCAGCATAGTGATGGGTACAACATGAGTACACACTGCAACACTATGTTAGGTGAAGCCGTCATCTTGGAGAATCAGTTGAAATAGAATGTCTTGAGTACATGCTGCAACACTATGTTAGGTGAAGCCGTCATCTTGGAGAATCAGTTGAAGCAGAATGTCTTCAACTGATCTCATGTATCATCATTATTGGAGATGATCTATGCTCATAGCTAGATAAGTCAAAGTGTTGACTTCTGTTGTAAATGTACTATCTCTCTCTCTCTGTTGAACTTTGAAGAACATAAAAGAAGAATTGATCAAGGGTTTCCCTACATTGGGGTTTGCCCCTGGCTAGCGCCACATCTTGTGTCATCTTGTCTTGGCTTGTCTTTTGCGATTTATATTTATGTTCTATCTGCAGTTTACTTTAATGCTGATGTGATTGCTAATTTGGAAAAGATATTGAGCTAACTATGAAAATTGAAATAAATTGCTCTAGCATAGAACATACCTAAAATTAACATCTGGCTATTTCGGCAGTTCCGGCAGTTTCGGCTTCTGCCCTCTGCGTCAACTTTCCCTGCTGTTCCCGATAGTTTCGGCTATTCTCGACAGTTCCGGCATTTTCAGCTTTTCCCGACGGTTTCGGCAATTCCAGCTATTCCCGGCAGTTCTTGCAGTTCCGACAATTCTAGTTGTTTTCGATAGTTCCGGCAATTCTGGCTGTTCCCGACAGTTTCGGCAGTTCCTGACAGTTCCGGCGGTTCTGGCAGTTCCTGACAAATTTGGCAGTTCTCGGCAGTTCCGGTTTCTGCCCTCTGGATTAGGGCAACATTATCCCTTAGGATCTCTCCTCCTACTAAAACCCAAAGACAAGTAGAGAGGAAGAGATCCCAAGTGTGTTGAAATGACTTGAAGGCCACCTCTATTTATACTAAAACGTTGAGCACAAGTGGGGTTTATTTGGTTGCTGGCCGACCTTAATGAATTGTCCCATAACACAAATAAATTCATATCTCCATGAATACTTATCAGAATCGGATGATCTTTAGATCAATCCTACACCTCTCGATGAGAGGGGATCCAAGAAAAATATCATCTTCCATTAATAACATGACCCACATGGAGTTTGGCCCTAGTTTCCAATTTTAACACTCCCTCTCAGTTAGGGAGAACTCTATTTGCTGATCCATATGTCCGACTGTACTATCTCTGCCATCAGTGCCCTGCACTCCTCTGCTCTGCTGAGCTCTGCTTTTCTCTGCTCTGCTGAACCATGAAGAAGAAGAATTGATCGAGGATGTCTCATACCATTCTTTACTGACCCGAATTCAGTTTCATCTGAAGAGAGTGTGTCACATCACTCTTATTGGCCCGAAGTCAATTTTATTGATCCCAGATCAATATCACAAGAGAGTGTCTCAAACCACTCATAATGATCCCAGACCAATGGAGGTCATCCTAGCGTAGGGAGTACGGTAGATACATCGATGCGTCCATCGATAGTGCTACTATGGTCCCTAACCCCATTTCCCTGCTCATTGATTAGATGAGAGGTACTTCCCATGAGTCCCAAACTGCATGGGTAGGATGCGTCGACAAGAGAACTAACCATCCTGTCCACAAGAGAACGAATCATCTTGCCCCACAGTCGCCACAGGAGAACTAATCATCCCGGCCCACAGGAGAACTAATCATCCTGTTTCACAGTTGTCACGGGAGAACTAATCATCCTGGCCCATAGGAGAACTAATCATCTTGTTCCACAGTTGCCACGGGAGAATTAATCATCTTGGCCCACAGGAGAACTAATCATCCCGTTCCACAGTTGCCACAGGAGAACTAATCATCCCGACCCACAGGAAAACTAATCATCCTGTTACACGTTTGCCACGGGAGAACTAATCATCCCAACCCACAGTAGAACTGATCATCCTGTTCCATAGTTGCCATGGGAGAACTAATCATCTCGACCCACAGGAGAACTAATCATCCCGTTCCACAGTTGCCACGGGAGAACTAATCATCCTGGCCCACAGGAGAACTAATCATCCTGTTCCACAGTCGCCACATGGTATCACAGGGGAAGGTTGAACCTGTCATCTTGTACATAATGCACCTAGGGGAGGGTGAGTCGCCCTGTGGTTGTATGTTGCTCCAGTAAGTACCCCAAGCCCCCCAGAGCTCCTAGAGCTCAATGCATGCAACATGAAAGACCCTTATAAGAAGGTCTCTCAACGACTCCAAGTCTGTCGGGAAAGTCACAAATTTGACCTTTCCCCGAGGCTTTGACAAAATGTCTGCGACCTGTACAACAGTCTCAATGCGATGAGGCCTCCTCACTCATCGACTCACCATATCCCAGATAAGGCAGTATCTGATGTCTATCTGCTGGAGCAATCATCAAATACGGGATTCCTCAATAATTGAATCCCCCCTCTAGTTGTCACAGAGAATCACAGTGGTATTCATCATGTGTACAAACATCTCACTTAAGAGCTTATGCAACCATGCAGCTTCACACGAGATCATACTCGTAGCTTTGTATTCGGTCTCGGCGGTGCTTATAGCAACCGACTTCTGCTTCCTGCTCATCCATGATATCGAAGCATAATCCAAAGAGAACCAGCACTAAGAAGTGCTCTAGTGATCGTCCACACTGCTTGCCCAGTCAGCATTCGAATAATCATGCAGTTTCATATTTCCGGTAGTGTATCTCAATCCATGAGAGATTGTGCCCCGAAGATATCTCAGAAGATTCTTGGCACCAATCCAGTGAGGCTCAACCAAATATGAGCTCACCATGTTAACTGCAAAACATATGTCCGCACGAAAGTTAACCAAAAACATCTTCCATTAATAAGATGACCCACATGGAGTTTGGCCCTAGTTGCCAATTTTAACACAGTTGGATCACGCTAAACAAAATCTCTTCATGAAGAGACCAAAGCACACGGTCTCTTGAATACTCTTGAGAATTTATGCAACCATGTTGATGCCGAATGCCAAGCTAAGTTGCCTTCAAACGAGTTTGCTTCAAATGAGTGTGCTGAGTTGCCTTCATATCACTGCTTAGGGTTTTGACACCAGATTAGTGCCACAGAAGGGAGCCGCACACAAAATCGCAACATGGAAATAATTTCTAGAGCAAAAAATCAAATTAAAAATCGTGTAGGTCTCCCATGGCTGCAGGAAGAATAACTCCATTGACCATTCACTTATTCGCATTTCAGTGGAATCGTCATATAGAGTGTATGAGCCTAGCAAATTTCTTTGACGCATAAATGAATCAACGAATATATTCCAACATACAACTTTGGATATTTGGGCAACCAACACAACATACAAACAAATGTGTGTACAACCAAATGTGCAAACTAACATATAACCTAACTCACGGTTTTCATCATATACATCCTTGCACAATTCAGAGCCAATTCAACACCTAAGCACAGATTTTAAGCTTCAATCAACTATTTTCATTGAATTTGACATACCAACACATACCAAGACGACCATCGAGACTCTTCCAGTGCCTTCTTGAATTCCTTCATTTGCAGCTTAAGTGACACTGCATTTAGCGACATTCCTCCTCCATTTCTTCCTTCGTATCTATCTATGTTTCTTTGTCATGCTTTGGAAGCAAATTTCAACGATAGAAAATGACAGCTTGCATAGACCAGGCAACAATTAGAATGAATAGAATACTAAGCATCCCCACTCTGCTATCCTACTCTCGCATTATAATACCTTCTCTCGCGGGAATTTCTTCCTTTCGAAGAGTAGGAGCAAGTTGATGGCTGGAATCGATGGTGTGTTGAGCACTAGTATCAACTCCAGCGTGGGTTAGTCCCTTTGTGCCTTGTGTGGGCACAAACCTTGGTGGATTATGACTATCGATGGCTTATGCTTGCCGAACGTCGACCCTTTGCAGTTCAACCCATGACAACACCAAAGTCGACTCCTTTTGGCCCTCTTGTGCATAGAGATCTCTAGGTCACAAACATTGGTTGCTTGTGAGCAGCTAGTTTCTCCATAGATTTACCTCGGAAGTGAAATTGGCTAACAGTTTTGGTTAATTTAGAAATCTCATTGTTGACATAAACTTGATGGTATCTTCGTTGGTCCTCATCTTGGTGTAACCAAAGACACTACTGCGGGCTACAAATGACACTAAGACTTCAAATGGGGCATGTAAAGAAAATTACAGTATTTGCTGTCAAACACACTAACCAAAATGGCAAAACTTGATTCGATAGGTTTTGTGTTGGGACATCAGGAGCCAACACCAGTCGTAGAGAAATTGTGGAAAAAGGGTGGCTCGATAGGATGGCAGAGAGCCTGGTTGTTGGTTTGGCTAGTGATCGGGTTCAATTCCACTACATAGAACTCGCAAAGGCTACAAGGGAGAGTCAGAGAACAAAGGGGAGCCGACTGGGGAGGAGACGTTGATGCCGCGAGAGAAAGAATAGGCCCTTGTAAACTATACAACAATGACGATTCCTCAATAAATATAATGATCCTTTGATGCAAAGAGAAGACACAAAGCAGACACTACCTAGGATAGTGCTGAGGAGATTCCAGGCAAAGTCAGATAAACCGTTGCAAATATATTGGGCATATAAAACATTTGTTTCCAGGTCAATGCACAGATATTAGACCAATTGCTCTTCAAGGTAGAATCGGGTATCGATTCTCACGGAAGAGGTCAGAATACACAACGTTGTTCAAATTAGGACCAACGTATTTCATGAGGGAGCATTAATGTAGTAGATTCTTGGAAAAATAGCAGAGGGTGTTAAATGTGCAGAGAATATGGCAGAGAGTTAGGATAGGATCAGAATAGAAAGATTGAAATTCAGAACATGCATACCTAGATGGAGGCCACAAAACTAGTGGCTTAGATTGGAGCAGGACCAGCAATTGCTCGCTCTGATACCATGTTAAGCGCATACATGGTTGAGGCAATATGAAAGATAAACATTGAATTACTTTTCTTATTAACAATGATACATATTTATAATACATAGGAGTGACCCTTGGTTTCATATTCCAAGTGGTCCCTTGGACTCCCTTTGGCTATCAACTTCCACACCAACCCGTAGAGGATTAGGTGTCCAACAGTAGAAATACTTTTGTGATGGCTTTAGGGTTTTGTAGGTGTAGTGTAGGGTTTGAAAGAGAAATAAGGTCTTAATGAGCATGTGAACCATGAATTCATTAGTTAGGAAGAGAAATTACACAAAATGACTTTCCCATCAAAACAAAGCTTAGATGAAAAGCATTATGCTTATAACCTTTAAGGAAAATCATTGAAGAAATAAGGTATGGAAAGGAGAGATGTATATCATTCATATAAAACTATAACAGAGAAAATACATCATCACAAACTCACTGCACATGAATTCCTAGATAATAGCTGCAATTTCTCCTTTGATTTCTTGATTAAAGAGTTGAAGTACAAGCTGCAAGTGTTCCAACCTCTGATGTCCAACCCTCCAAATGACTAAGAAAATGATACATATAGAACAAAACAACATCTCCCTTCTCTCAGGGGTTGAATCCATGAGTGGTGGAGAAGTTCCCAAAATATCTCTATCCATAACCTAATGACTAGGGAGGTTAACAAACTCTCCTCTTAATAGCAAAACTGATACATTTGACCATAAAAGACATTTACAAGCATGTATATACTTCACATTCACTCTAACCAACCTATTTACACCTCTTTACATCATCACAACATCAAAAATGAAAAATTACATCAGTAGAGGTCGAATTTGGACTAAGTCAAATGAGGAAAGTGTCTTTCAAGTGAAATGCAGCGAATTCAGGCAAAAGTGCAGCATGCCAGGAGAAAACACAACGAAATTGGTATAAGTAACTTTTGGAGGCCTTCCCGAGGTCCAAATCATGATCTTGATGGCTCATTGGAAAGCTGTGGATGTCTAGTTATCATTTGACTCATCAAGCAAGTCATTTGGACACTCCATAACAGAGAAAAATGCATTTTCCCAAGACTACTCCCAGAAGTGCAGCAAAAATGTAGCAAAAACGTAGTGCCATCTTTCAAGGCACTTTTGACTGCCTTTCTGAGCTCCAAGTGCAGATCTGAAGTTACCATTGGAAAGCTTAGGATGTCTAGTTGTCAATAGAGTACTTAAGCATGCAAAATGGCCTCTCCAAGATTGAGAAAAATGCATTCTCCCAAGGTCACTTCAAAAGTGTAGCAACTTTCCTGTAGCAAATGTATTTTGGGCATTTCTCCCAAATTATAACACATGTGCATAAACTGGAGGTTTTTGTTCCTTGTTCTATTATTGACAAAAACCCTTTTCACTTTTGTCAAATTCATCTCCATTTGGTTAGAACATACTTTGAAGCAAAATTGTCCCTATGTGCAGCAAATGATTTATCTCTTGGAATGATTTCTTGAGAAATGGTGGAGACATGATGCTATGTGCTAAAATGGGCTCCTTTATACTTCCTCTGATCAGTGGGTGTGGTCTTTGCATCCATTATGTAACTCTAGCTCACTAGGAAAGGGAATTAGGGTTAATGCTAGAAAACATGGGATTTAGGTTAGTTTTTGGAATGAAGGGAGATGAAGAGGTTAGGGGGCTCCCAAATTCTTGGAAAAATTTAGGGGGGGTAGGGATATATGTTGGGGAGTGTAGGGAAGTGAAATTTTAGGGAATGGGTGAGGGAAAAGGGTGCAAAAGTGGAAAAAACAGTCCTAGCCTAGGAAAGTGTCAAAAGTGTAGCAATATGCTAGGGTTTGTGGGAAAGTAAAGGAAATGAGGGGAATGGGCATGGGAAAAGCTTAGGGGAGGATTTAGGAGGTAGTTAGATGTGTTGGGAGGCTTAGGGAAGTGACAAGTCACATAGGGAGTGTAGGGATAGGTGGTAGGAATTTAAACACAATGTTAACCCTAAAACTGCCAAAAACGCAGTGTGAGGACTAGGGTTAGCTCTGGGACTTAGGCAATGAGGTGAGTAGGGTAAGGAAGGCTAGGGGAAATGTGTTTGAATGATGAGGAGAGCCTTCGAGAGTATAAATGAAGTTTCAAAAGAAGTTTGAATGCTTTTTTAGTCTGTAGAATCGAATTTGGAGACTTTGAGGCTTGATTTGATAGGTGACATCAAACATACTTGACTAGAGTAACTTTTAATTGAGAAGTACTTGCAACAAACGTACTTGAAGTGGAAAGTAAGATCTCAATGTGAACCGTTGCACTTTAACACTTTATTCCCTAAATTCACTAACTCCCATGATAGTGACAAGAATGATGACATGACTCTCATTGGATATGGATGACACAAGCAAATGATGAGACTATGTGTACTCTTAACTACTTTCTGAAACTTTGGACTTCTCAACTATACATGATTTCAAGACCACAATGATGACGTAGACCAACATTTAGACTTATGACAATAAATAATTACATGACCATGCTTAGGGTGGTGACTTTGCAAACCAAGGGAGAAGTGATGACTTAGACCAACACCAACCAGTGACCAAATTTTTATTTGAGGACTGACTTGAAAATATAAAAATTTGACCTAAGAACCTAACAAAAACTTTGAAAGAGCACATTTTATCACTGGTGACTAGTAGCACTGACAGACACTAACATGTCCAATAGGAGGGACAAACTCCTATATATAGAGCCATTCGAGCTCACCAAAAGACAAGCAAGTGATTTCTGAAATCAACAAAGGACAAGGCTAGAAACGAGTGCGAAAAAGGCAAGAGAAGGTGTCTGTTAAATTTAGGTATGTTCTATGCTAGAGCAATTTATTTAAATTTTCACAGTTAGCAATCACATCAGCATTACGATAAACTGTAGATAGAACATAAATATAAAACGCAGAAGGCAAGCCAAGACAAGAGGACACAAGATATGGCGCGAGCCAGGGACAAACCCCACAATGTGTGGGGAAACCCTTTGATCAAATCTTCTTTTATCTTCAAAGTTCAGCAGAGAAAGAGAGAGAGAGTACATTTACAACAGAAGTCAATACTTTGACTTGTCTAGATCTGAGCATAGATCATCTCCTATAACGATGAGATCAGTTGAAGACATTCTGCTTCAACTGATACCTATCATCGTGCTGCATCTCGTCCATTTGCTGCACCTTACCATGTAGCACCATCATGCTGCTCATGATCTCATATATCACACTGTCCATACATCATGCTGTCCATGATCATTATGCTGCCCATGCTCATGATCTCATTCATCATGATGCTGTCCATGCTCCATGATCTCATACAGCATTATGATCATACTACTTTAGCTCCTTGTTATCTTGATACTAGATCAGAATATAATAATGACTGTTGAGACTGTATGTCTCCTTTTACAGGTATGAGAAACACTGAAACTTATTCAGATGACACCCAACGTAATCCTCATTATTGTTGTTTACAGCGTCCTTATCACACCTCCAAGGTTAGGGTACGACTGTACCTCAGAGACTTACAGGACTGAAAACCGAAGAGACCTTGCTGCTGCATTAATTTATTCAAGAACAGCAGATCAGGCCGGTTTGTGTTACCATTCATTGACTGCGTTGTACAGTGTATAAGGTCTCCTCCATTTCCTGTGTATATGTATTTTCATGACCTGTGCATATATATATACTGTGTATGCTGTGCGTATATATCTTCTGCGTAAGATATCCATCTGTTAATAGCATAAGGTCTCCCAGCTGTTCATACATATATTGCTTCATATGTGTCTCTATTACCAGCGCATTGATTTGCATATTAGGGCACTATTACCAGCATACTGATCTGCGTATTAGGGCATTATTACTAGCGTACTGATCTGCGTATTAGGGAACCATTACCAGCGTACTTATCTGCATATATCCTCATCATGAATAGCGTGTATTGATCTCTATTGCTGTGTATATATATATCGTCATTGCTGCGTATATGTATCTCCATTGCCTGCGTATATGTATTGCCTTTGTCTGCGTGTAGACTTCTCCATCTAGGATTTCTTCCGTAATGAACAGCGTATAAGTCTCATATGTCTCTATTATGAACAACGTATAAGTCTTCTTGATTTGCGTTGGATTAGGGCATCATTTTAGGGCATCCTTCATTATTGTATCTCCTTCTCCAAAAACCCAAGACGTGGAGAGGAGATCCCATAACGAATGTGTGTGTTCAAATGACTTCAAATCCTCACCAATTTATACTAAAATGAAGATGATGAGTAGACACGTCTATTGGGCTTCTGAACCTACTCAAGTGCTGGTCGGCTTTGATAATAATTACATAAACAAAATAAATTCATATCTCCATAAATACTTATCGGAATCGGATGATCTTTGGATCAATCCTACACCTCTCGACGAGAGGGATCTAATAAAAATATCAGCTGACATAAATAAGCTGACCCACATGGAGTTTGGCCCTAGTTGCCAATTTAACACTCCCTCTCAACTAGGGAAAACTCCATCCATTGATCCATAAGTCCGACTGTACTATCTCTGCCATCAGTGCCCTGCACTGCTCTGCCCAACTCTGCTCAGCTCTGCTAGCTCTGCACTGCTCAACTATGCTGGCTCTGCTAGCTTTGCTCTGCTCAGCTCTGCTGGCTCTGCTCTGCTGACTCTGCTCTGCTCAACTCAGCTCTGCTGAACTATGAAGAAGAAGAAGAATTGATCGAGAATGTCTCATACCATTCTCCACTGACCCGAAGTCAGTCTTAGAGTGCGTACCACTAGTCCCAGACTAGTCTCAACCAACCCGAAGTCAGCGTCATAGTATGTACGACTCTCACTGGTCCCAGACCAGTACCGCAGGATCAGAGAGTGTACTACTGGTCCCAGACCAGTCTCAACTGACCTGAAGTCAGCATCAGAGTATGTACGACTCTCACTGGTCCCAGACCAGTCCTGCACTGACACGAAGTCAGTCTCGGAGTATGTACCACTGGTCCCAGACCAGTCTCAGCCGACCCGAAGTCAGCGTCATAGTATGTACAACTCCTACCACTGGTCCCAGACCAGTATCATTGATCCCAGATCAATGGAGGTCATCCTAGCTTAGGGAGTACGGTAGATACAACGATGCGTCCATCGGTACTACTATGGTCCCTAACTTCATTTCCCTGCTCATTGATCAGATGAGAGGTACTTCCCATGAGTCCCAGACTGCATGGGTAGGATGCCTCGACAGGAGAACTAATCAATCCTGTCCTTACAGGAGAACACATCAATCCTGCTACAATCGCCATGGAGAACACATCAATCCAGGCCTCACAGGAGAACTAATCATCCTGCTACACAGGAGAGCGAATCATCCTGTTCCACAAGAGAGCGAATCATCTTGCCCCACAAGAGAGCAAATCATCTTGTTCCAATGCGCACCACCAGGGGAGGGTGAGTCACTCTGTGGTTGTATGTTGCTCCAGAGCTCCCAGAGCTCAATGTATGCAACATGTATCTCAAAAGATTCTAGGCACCAACCCAGTGAAAATGATGAGGCTCAACCATCTGTTGACTCAAAGTATTCACTGCAAAACATATGTCCGGACGGGTGTTCACTAAGAACTGCAAAGCTCCTATGAGGTGACGATACTCAGTAGGATTTGCCAAGATAGGCCCTGCAGCGTTGCCACTCAACTTCTTAAAGTTGAGTTCCATTGGTGTCGACACGGACTTACAGTCCACCATCCCAAATCTTTCCAAAAGCTTCACAATATATTTTCCTTGAGAAAGGAAAATCTCTCCAGGTCTCTGCCAGACCTCCAGGCCTAGGAAATAGTGCATCAGTCCTAGGTCTTTCATCTCGAACTCAGCAGCAAGCTCCCTCTTACATTGATGAATGAGAGGGTCATCACCTGTCAGGAAGAGGTCGTCCACATACAGCACTAGAATGAGAGGCTTTCCTTCCACAACCTTGAAGTAAAGGTTTGGATGAGCATTGCTTCGGGTGAAGCCCAGCTTCATCAAGTAACTAGCCATCCTCTCATACCAAGCTTTGGGTGCTTGCTTGAACACATAGAGGGCTTTCTTCAACCTGCAAACATAAGTGTCTCGATCTTGAACTTCAAATCCCAGAGGTTGTTCTACATACACCTCTTCCTTTATTG
>APFE030313045.1:0-12628 GCA_000404065.3 Pinus taeda
ACTTAAAGATCTGGAAACTTCAAAACAGTGCTATGTCTATTCCTCCATTTGCAGAAAGTGTACAAAACAGAGTGCTAGGATAGCACTAAAAACACAGAGTTCACAACGCTCTTAAATTTAACACAGGTTCATAAATTACAATTGATAAAAAGTCTCTGATGAGCGTACACAGACGCAGCTGTTTATAGAGATTTCTAAGATAGCCTACTCGTACAACTGATTAACTGAAAAACAACAAACTATCATGTGTATTTATGGTCCCTTGACACTTCATACGGCTGCGTGGATGAGTTTAGTGATTCAGTCGTCATGGGTAATAATTCCCATGTTGGATCATGTCCCCTGGCACCTGTAGATCGTGGACAAATCACCATTTTAAGATGACGTGACCAAGCAGCTCACAATCACCGTTAAACAGCCTTGAGTTGACCGTAACTTGACCAGCTTTGACCGTGGATAAAGATGACATGGATGGCTGGAAAAATGGGACAGGAACCTCGAGCACGTTGATACCTAAGTGCCCATGTGGCTCATCTGGCAAACCGACACGTGGAACATTGCGTTTAACAAAAAGGCTGTAGGATCTTCAGATAGCTGCAGGATCATCAGATAGCTGCGGGATTCCTGCAAGTAAGTCGAAATCTAAACAAATAGTCATCCATTAGCAAAACTTGCTTGATCATGCTTAATAACACCTAATGTAATGATCTGGGTGGTTTTATGGTGAAAATGAGGCAAAAGTGAAAGAAAGATAAGGAAAGACTGAGGAAAATGGTAGATAATAGTGAATGATGAGGTGTAGGTTAGAGGCTCTACAATCATTTCGTAGGAAATAAATAAAATATGGATCTATTGTGCACATGAAGATTAGAATCATTTGATTTCAATTAGAGTTATAATCCTTTCAATGTTTTATGAGTGTGATTTAGATTTGAGAATTTGGTATTTTGTTTTTGTACTTAAGATTAGCTTTATTTTTGTTAGTGTGAAGTAGATTTAATAGTGTTGGTGTAATATTTTATTTATGCAATTTAGATTAGTTTTCATTTCTACAAATGTAAAGAGAATTTGGATTTTGGTTTTTATATTTACTTATGCACTTCAATTTAATTTTTATTCTATTAGTGTGATATTTTCCTTTCTTTCAAGAGTGATAATTTCTTAGATGAATCATGTGCATTTAAACATCCTAATTTAATTTGATAATTTGCTCACATAATAAAAAAAACCTAGCACAATTGGTGCACATACACTTCATCAGTTTACAAGCCCTAGTCAATAATTTATGCAATAATTTAAACTCAATTAAATAACCAAAAAATGTATGTGGTTTGTCTTGTGATTTTGGTCTTTTATGATTTTCTTGCACTTGATTTGTAGTTTTGTTATGTCTAGTGCATGATCATGCCAGTTTATTTGTAGAGTCATGTTTTTATTGGTTTTTAGGGTTTTCATATTGTTTGCTTCTCGATCTCTTCTTTCCTATTTTGAGAGTCTTGGGAATTAGTTTAGGAAAGAGGAAAGTTAATGGAGATTGGGGAGATATTTTTGGTGCTTGACAGTTAAGGTAAGACCTAGATGAAGCTCAGTGGATGAATAAGGGTACTTGAAGGCAAGAATATGAAAATCAGTTGGTTGGTTCGGTCCATTGGTATAAATGGATAGTGGTAGTATAATAACGAGAAAGGTAATAGGAAAGGTGAAGTAAATGGATCTAAGACATCATATGCCTTGGCTATGATGGGAATGATTTTTCTTAATGTTATGGATGGTGTGCATAGATAAAGGAAGTTCTCTTAACCTTGGCCTTATACTATCTAGCAATTATGTTATGATCATGATTATGCTAATGTTTATATATGTATACATGTATGTATGTATCTATGTTGTGTATGATGGGGTCATCATGGATCACGATTATTTAATGCTAATATTTATACGTATATATAAGCATATATGGATGTCGTTGTCTGGGAGGGTCACTAGTGATTTTTCTTATGGAGGAATGATTGCGTATGCAGGTGAATGACATGAAGAAATTCATAGTTTATGACGAGTCAAGTGGGAAGTGTAGTCATGGAAATTATATTAGGTCAGTATCATGTGGATAGGAATTGATATTTTATGCTTGTCTTATGTCCATGTTATGGATAGACTATACCGAGCAATACAACAACGAAATGAAAGCAGTGTGGTCTCCAGAAATCAAACTTTAGGAAATAAGTCAAGCAACCAATCCAACTAGGGTAGCATATAGTGTCGACCGAATACAGAAATGATCTAGCTAGGGTGGTTTTGTTGCCTAAAATGTACACCTAATGTAGGAAAAATACCAATCCCACTAGGTGTAATTTTAGAGACGTAATGCTCAGAGTAGGGGTTGTCACTATGATCCCTACTCATTTTAAGCTCTTTCCTAGAAAATCTAAGGGGGGTAGTCCCTAAATATGGATAGAAAATGGGAAACTTGTTGGAACAACAAGTTCTAGGAGATCTAAGAGAAAGGAAATCACTTCTCTAGACAACTTGAATTAGGATTAATTAGGAAGTGTGTTTATTAAATGATCAATGTTTATCTTAACAAGACAGATTCAATTGAGATCAATGTGTCAACAATGAGACTAACAAATTAGAGACTGGTTCCTTATGAACAATTCTTGACACAGAGTATATCACTTGCACAATAAAAAATTCAAGTTACAAGATAAGTAGTATTGCAAGACATGTTTTAGTACCCAATCAAGATAATTGAAAAATATGAGCATTAAAATTTAAAGCGAAATTTTAAGATAAAGAGACTCATTATTTAAATAGATGATATTCAAAAGTAAACAAGCTTTGAAATAAAAGAAAAATAATGTAAAACTTTCAATGATAAATTAAGCTTGAAATTCCAATTATAATGACCAATGGTGATGAGTGCAAGACCTATGCAATGTGAGATACAAGATCATGATTAATTTTAAATATATATGCTTATCCTAATGATGAATACCTTATCCTCAAATGTTTTGAAGCAAGTCTTAAGCAAATTTGTAGAGAGAACTATTGAGGAAGGAGCCTAAGGTCTCATTAATGATATCTCCCTAGGAGTTCTAATGACTCAAGTGCCTCCATTACTACAAGGCATTTCCCACAAGAGAACTGCAAGGTCGCCTATTTTAACCTTTGAGTAAGGGTCAAGCTTCTCAAATTGGTATGAATAAGGTGGTCCTATCTTTCTATAAACCAATCTTATGCTTGGATGTAAATTTTACGGATGCAACACTAACCTAGAATGATAGTGAAAATGATGATGAGATTAGATAGTTTCAAAGAGATACAATAATGGAAATATGATTCAATGTAAGAAATGTAAACTAGTTGTAACCAAAATTATGAATATCACTTAGAACACAAGGTTATAAGATTTCAATAATGATCAAATAAAGCACTTTAGGATTACTCAATGAAACAATTATCAACAATTTGAAATTTCTTAGTTATAGTGTTTGTTTGGATGATGTTGGATTGGTGGGCCCTGACCTAGGTTCAATGTTAGTTAGCCAAACAAATACCTACACTACTGACCCTTTTGGCATCAGCCCATGGAATTCAAATCGAAGTCTCACCTGAGATAGTATGGGGGGATGCTGGAACCAGGTTTTTGCACCTTGAGATCAACATGATATCGGTTTATACCACCTGCTCTTGCCTTCGTGCAGGTTGCTAAGCCTTAGGGCTTGATCGATATACCCTTTATTCTGCCCTTTATTACCTCCGTGAAGGTGTATGATTAACCTTTGCATAGCCCTAACCTGAGGTTCAGGAACTTTCACGCAGCTATGACAATGTATTGTATAGGTTCCCAACTTATCTCAAGTGTTTTAATTATCTTACAAATCAATTACAGTTAGCATCGCATAGACTGATATATTTGTTTGTGTTCAATTAATAGATATAATCACATACATTCACGCATCAAATAAACACTGTAAGGCAAATTCAGATTGCCATATAATTAGATGCATTAATAAAGACTAAATACACAGTAATTGCATAATACTTCTCTTTATTTATATCTTCCAATTTAATGCATCCACCTTGTGCACACAACTGCAGGGGTCCACGCACTCAACTTCGGACATCCACCCTAGGACATCCACTGTAGGCCTAGGCCCAAAAACACTTAGACTTCTCTACAAAAACTTCCAAAGCTTCATTGTTCTCTAACTTCCTAGAGATTACTTAGCTCCTTTTTATACAATCCCATGGTCCGCAGACCATGGGTAGATCTTTACAGCTGACTTGACACTTTACAAAATAAGGGTAGACAACCCTTTATGACTCTTGACACCTTCACACTTCGCGATCACAAAATGCAAAGACTTTATAATTTTTTTACAAAATTGTCCAAAAACATGGGCTTTTAGGCCCAAAACTTCTCTTGGGGGAACCTATTCCCAACATATTATTTTGACTTAAATGATATTACAATAGAATCAAGTAAAAATTTAATTGATGCAAACACAAGTAACCAATGACAAATGAGATTGGTAACAATAATAAATGAGATATGCAAACTAGAGATTATATATAACTAAAGCAATGTGATTATAATCTAACAAGAGAGAAACAAAGGGTTAGTATCTAGACCATAAAAAAGAATAAATAATAATAGGATCCTCCCAATAGCTTGTGGATATCACAAAGAAGATAAGCAATTCAATTACCAATGAGTACTCCTCAAGCTACCAAATGCCAAAATGAAAGCACAAGCCAATAACAAATACGCTTCAGTGAATAAAAAACCATGCTCTAGACCTCTAAAAAACTCCATGGCTTAGACAAATCATTCACAAAGAGCCCACAACCTAGCAAGATAAAGGCTAGAAAACCTATTAAAAAAGTTTTGAATTCTATGTCAATAATTTTTGTTAATTCAAGCCTTTAATCATCAAAATTTTATGTGACAACCCTTCAATTATGTTATGCTTCATATCTGAGTGGTATTTTTCCTTCTTGGAACTCCCAAATAGGAGGGAGAAAGCCTCTTAGGATTGAAACTTTGATTCAAAGATTTATGTGTCAAGAAAAAGCTTCAAGGGAAAAGCCCTAGCCAAAATTCAGTGAGAAAATCCTTGAAACAATGAAGCAATACCTCTGCAAAAAACACAAGTGTTAGCCTTGAAAATAAATGAGTTCTAATAATATCTTTAAAATATTTGTGTCTAGGATAAATGAGGCCTCTAGGCCTTGCGGCTAGCCCTACAAAGAGTCTCTAATGATTCAAATCACAGATGTCTTAGTTACAAGCCCTAACCCACACCAAAACCATTCCAAACAGTGTATTTAGGCCTAAAAAGCACCAAGAATTAGTCTATTGTTCATATACAATAATTTCAAGACCTATTAGGCCTGTCTCTAGGGTAATTATGGCTAAATAGGTCTATGACCAAGCCTAGAAGGGCCAAAAAAGATAGCGGCCAACCAAATAAGCCTTGGAATCAGACTTAAGCCCAACATTTTTGTCTAGATGCCCGATAAAGCCAACCCAAGTCAGATTTTGATGAGATGTAATATTTTGTTTCGGGATACCTCGAAACCTTCCACAAATGTTTTGAGTTTTATTCGGTTTTTGGTGAGGAGTTTTGTCAAACATTTGGGAGAACATTGTTGTAGGTGCACTTTTACAATTCAATTCAAATGAATAAAACATAGTAGCAAGGTGTCACCATGAATAAAGCCTTAACCCAATAATATGTAATTTAGATTAGGCCATGAAGAGTTACATACCATTGTACAATGTGAAACAACAATGAAAAGGGAGGAATAAAATAAAATACAAGTTGACTATTTTCTAATTATGTGGTTGTTAGAATGCCCATAACGTACCCACAAGATTATATATCTCCAACAAAGGCTACAATAGGTACTCAACATCCCACTAGATGCAAATAATAATCCCATATACAACACTTTAACTCAACTCACTAACACAATGAATACGACCCTCTCATAATCAACAAATCTAGTAGTAATTCAACAGTGTGGACTTCAATACATTGAGTGCTTTGAATTTGGTTTCCATCCATACACAATTAAGAGGAATAGTCTCCAATATCACTATAACTTGTTTCCCTTTCATATGGAAATATTAGTCCATGCAAAGATGGACTATACCAGCCTTTAAATCATCAACAAATCAATCCCCTCTTTCATACTCTGCCCTCAGATTAACTATAAATGCACTATGGTTCACAAAACTAGAAAAATGAGAAATTTGTGGTTACTTCAATAGCGGTATTGTACAAGAGTTTAACCATGAAATTTCTTCCTTGAACCTTTGCTATAGCTACATAACATATCACAAAGAAACCTTAATAGACCTGGAGCTAATCTAACTATGAGGTTGATATTCACCCATGCACAAAAATTGGTTACTTCAACTCTTAAATCCAAAAAATGAGTGACCATATCATTCCCAAATTTGATGATAATATTTAGCCCAAGAGATTCATACAACTCAACCAATGGGACACTATAAACTCAACCCTCCCTGAACATTCTCGACTAGCATTGTACATAAAATATTTCAACCCTGTGAAAGTAGCAAACTCATATCTTTGATGAGGAAACTTGATTAGGAGAATGAAGAGACATATGAAGTATAATGAAACTCGTCCTTCTTGAGCTGGAAACCTCAACCCCCAAAACATTCACAATGTTCAACCTTTTTGGTAAAGGAAAATTGGCCTCAAAACTGACAAATTCGACCCACTAATTTGGAAATGGAATATGGTCCCTGTCTCATAGAAAAAATTGTTTCAACACCTGCAATAAACACAAGTGGGATATGAAGTAATATCCCCCAAAGCTAGCTAGGGTGGCACTCAAAGTCCACCGAAATTAGCTATTGATTTTTACTTGGAAATCTTGAAACTCTCTTGAGCTTCTTCTTAATGTCAAATAGAAATGAAAGGAATAGAATGATTCAATTGTGTCTCTCTTCTATTTATCATTTTCCTTATAGCCTCCTTCTAGCTTCTATATTCTCCTTCTCCCCCATTATTTTATTGGCGGGACTCATTTTCCACTAGGAGAATTTATGTCACCAATTTGAATAAAATAATCACTTGCCTCCTTTCTCAATAAAATATTATTTTTCCACCATTTTCCATAAAATAATATTCATCTGCATAGTCCCGAACATCAAGGTAGCTTCATGACCCATTATTTGCACAATATCATTTTAATCCAAGTATTCAAATATTTTACATACTTACCTTGCAGTCCTTTGAAGAAGCATCACTCTACCTCATTGTAGTTGACTGAGGTGTCGACCGCGAATTCAGTCACAAATCCTCCTATGACATGAATGAGCCCATGTTTAATAGCATGGGCGATCTTATCCTCCGATGCTTCCAACCTTCGCACTAACTCTAAGGTCCACATAATAGGACCGTCAAGTTTCCACCTTCCTTGGCTATCTGCTAACTTTAGGATCCACTCCTATAGCTCAATATGGAAGGAGCAGAAAAAGATCTCATGCATCTCTATATACAACTATTTCTCCAACCACTATTTCTTTGTCAGTTGCGGGTTTCTATTCTCCCACACCACGAATTAGTGGATCTTTCTATCTAGCCAATTTTCAATCTCTTTCTTAGTTGGATTTGAGTGATAAGACATCACCCATCCCTTATGCAGATTTTGGTCCCAGCAATGAAACCATTTGTTGGCTTGAGGGGGCCTGACCCAGGTTCAACATTAATTAGCCAAACAAATCCCTACACTACTGGCCCTTTTAGCATCATCCCGCAGAGTGTGGACCGAAGTCTCACCCGAAGCAGTATGGGGGGATACTGGAACAAAGTTTCCTCACCCTGAGATGGTTGTAATACCATTTGATTCCCTCTATCCCTGCCTCTGCACAGGTGGCTTCACTCTAGGGCTGATAAGACAAACCCTCTATTCTAGCCTCCAATACCTTCGCGAAAGTATATGATCAACCTTCGTGCAACCCTAACTTATGGCTCATGTACTTTTGTGCTGCTATGGCAATGTGTCATGTAGATTCCCCAATTATCCTAAGTGATTCACTTATCTCGTCAATTACTTAATGTTAACACCACGTAAGTAGATCTCCATAATTGCATTCAATTATTCAATGTAATTGCATTCATTCGCACATCATATAAGCATAATAAAGGAATTTCATACATAAAATATCCAAATGCATCAAGAGAACAAAGACACAGAAATTGCAGAATAACTCCTTTTATTAATATCCTCCAAGTGGTTAAAGACTTTGTCCACCCTGCACACACAACTGCAGGGATCCGCACACTCAGTTGTGGACTTCTACCTTAGGCCTCTATGCACTCAGCTATAGAGCCTCTACCTACGCTACAACCCAAGACTTAGACTTCCTACCTCAGAGCTACGACTCTCCTTTATTGGTGTCTCTCTAACTGCTTAGAGCTTAGCTCTTTTTATATAATCCCATGGTCCATGAACCATGGGTAGATCTCTTACAACCAACTTTGATTTACAAAAGTAAATGAAGACTACCCTTTATGACACATATCACCTTCACACTCTGCGACCACAAAATGTGGAGTCTTTACATTTTTATTACAAAATTTGAATCAAACATGGGCTTTTAGCCTCAAAACTGTCCTTGGGGGATCTTTCTCCCAATAGTGGGTATCCATTTGCATATTGTTAGTACCTCCATCTCCATTAGCTCACCTTCATAACCTTGGATGAGTCGATCTCCCCTCTTAAACCTCTTGGAGAGAACTGACAGACACAACTCCCTAAGCACCAGTGACAGTGTCACTAAGCTGTTGTAGCTAGGTGAACTCTACACCCCACATATCCACAAAAAATCTTCATCCCCATACAATGCTCTATTTGGTGGCCTGTCGATGCCACCTCCTACGATCAACCTATTCTGGAGCATGTTCATCATCCTATGACCCCATTCCTAACCAACATGCTAGGATAACTCATGGTGATCCAGGTGGATCTTCAAGAACACACACAAGACAAGGAGGACTTAGGGATGCTTGAAAATCAAAGTCATCGAAATGACTCCGACCCAAGACCAGATCATAGAGTTCATCTTTGTAATCATGGTGGCGTGAACGGTTTGTCAATTTGAGCTCATATGCATGAGATAAAGCTCTTCAAAGTTTTGGTATGGCAGAGGAAGTGGGGTCCACAATGTGCCACATGGCATCCCAGTAAGTGAGTGGGACTCATGGCAGCCCATTAGCCATTGACACATGGTAGTCTGTCATTGGCCTCCTAAACCTGCACAAGAAACAAAAAAAAAAATCATTATTAAAGATCCAGACCATTATCCATTGACACATGGTAGTCTGTCATTGGCCTCCTAAACCTGCACAAGAAAAAAAAATCATTATTAAAGATCATACAACAAAAGTTATTTTATATAGTTATTTAAATAACATATATAAAAAATAATAACAATTCATTAAAAAAAATCTTTTTATATAGTAAAAAACTTAGAAAAAAAAAGAGAAGTTAATATATGTTAACCAACTCCATTGAAAACGCCGTGGCAAGTTTCGCTAAAACAAAAAAATAGCAAAACCATATTTTGTATATGGTTAATATATTGTTTTTAAAACAACCATACCATTTATAAGCCCACATAAATTTCGGGCACTGAGTTAATGGGCACTGGCATACCATGACCAAATCATTCAACAAAAATCGGCGGATAAGTATTACCAACCGCATAACCTAAGTTTGGGTTTTGTAGACCGTTGAAGGGGTACGGGGGCTTGGGTAGGTGGCCACGTATGTGGTCTCGCCACCCAAAGCCACCAAACGTGCCTTAAATAAAAAAGCAAACTGCCATTCATGTACAACAAGATTAATGCGGGTTCTTATATGGTTGGAATTGGGGTCTTGTTAAAACAATATGGTAAAATTAGAGGGTACAAGATTTGACCTCCTAACTTTCCCCAACCAATTCCTAAGTTTTACCATTACACTATATTGTTTTCTTGGAAACTCCATCCAAAAAATTATATAAACTCAGTTTTTACTAGAGCTGGGAGGAGGAGGACTGCATGAATTTCAAGACAGGAGCTAGCACATAAATCGAGGTAGTTTAATAATTTTTTAATGCAGGGACCATGAATTTTGTAGGAGGGAAAAATTTTCAACTTCTCAGAAATTGACAAATTTTATATGGATTTTACACCTCTCGTCATCAAAAACACAATGGTGCTATCCATTTTTCAATCTAAGGTCTGAATATTCAATTCACTTCCAGAATGATCGCGGAACCATGATTTCAGTGAAAATAGGCAGCGGAACCGTGAGCCATGAAATTTTCCCATGGAGGTAAAGTTTCAGCGGAACTGTGAGTCAGAATATGGTCAAGTTTATACTTGTTTTTCATGGTTTTCTATAGGGATCCTTATGGTGAAATCAAATTTCACATTTGAGCAGCGGATTTTCAGCTCATCCCTGAAACAGAATCTTTGAGGAATCCTGAGGGAATCTAAAAGATCCCTTGTGCTCCGAGTTTTCAAATTCTTAGAATTCAGATTTTGGATAGTCGTTTCAACACTACTCAATGCCACAAATCTGATGGTGCATTCAGATTTGTCTTTCTCCCATTTCTTATTTCAGTCACTTTTTTAAGTGCCGGTGTAGATGTCCATTTTTCATGTGCGAACAGTCTTCTTCTTGCAATAGATGATGTGAGATCGATGTTTCAGCAAGCTTCAACACTTTGACAACCTTTACTTGAGGTGGCCCTTGGTGGTGAGGTATATGATGTGCTCATGTACTTCTTCTTTCTGCATTATGTTGTATAGATCCATGATTGATGATTGATGCATGATCTTGTTATTTCCTGTTGTCACGATTCCTTGCTTCATATTATACATAATCTTTCATATGATGTACTTTATGTGATAACTCTTTGTGTTATGCTTTGAGATCCCCTATTGCATGTTGATGGGATACTTTGGATGTCATCATGCATGTGTTTTGGTTTGACATCCCTTTTCTGCCATGTTGGCGGGATGCTCACCATGCTTGTTTTGTGTCATACTGATAGGAGTCTTTGAATGAGATTTCTAGCTATGGAACATCTCTTAGGGACACTCCTGCATGAGGGCATTCTTCCTTGTATGATCAAGACATCATCTCTGTGTACATCATCTTTATTAACAACACATAATGCATCAACATACACCATCTTGACACCGGGGCCCAGAGATGTAGTCCCTCCTGGATGAACTCCATTATCAACGGCTTTTGTTTTCATGTGATGATGATTGTTATGTTCCTCTTCTTTATAGTATGCAGATGGATTCCTTAATGTTCCTTTAAAAGCAATTTTAACACATTCGAAAGTAAAAGGTCTTGGGAAGGTCCTTCTTCACACCCGAACCTAGATCAAGTGGTATCAGAGTGGTCTTTACATGTATGTGAATTGTAGTGTGAACAATGGAACCTGCAGTGATAGAGAATGAAAGAGCAATGTACGAGACCATGGTCAACATTTCCAAGAGAGTGGAAATCATGTATGAGGCTCTACAGAAAGAGACAGAGGAAAAGGAGCAATTGCAGCTTCAGTTGCAACCCACAGAGAAGGCCATGGAAGAATTGAAGCAAAAGAAGCATAATCTTCAAACAGAGAATGATGAATTGAAGATGCATACACATGAAGAGAAAGGGGCAAAAAAAAGTTCCGTACAATAGCTGCAAGCAAATGACGAGGCCTTGGAAAAGCTACAACGTGATTCATGTGAGGTAAAACGTAGTTCTCCATCTTCATGTATGTTTCCTCATGCTGATTTTGCTATGTTTGAAAATCACACCACAGGAATTGGCTCCAAATTTTTGAAGAGAATGGGGTATGAAGGAAAATTCTTGGGCATTAATGGCGAAGGCATTGTTAACCCCATCAAAGTAGAGGAATTACCACGCCAATCAGGACTTGGGTATGTGCTAAAATTGGCAACCAAGGAAAAAATTCATGTGGGTCATATTATTCATGGTTGATAATATTTTGATTAGATTCCTCTTGTCGAGAGGTGTAGGATTGATATAAAGATCATCCGATTCCGATAAGTATTCATGGAGATATGAATTTATTTTGATTATGGAATTATTATCAAGCCGACCTACAACTCATGTAGCTCAGAAGCCCAACACGCATCTATTCAAACACCAATGTTGTGTATAAATATAAGAGGAATTTTCCTCATTTGCACTCACTCTTCTCATCGCATCTCTCTCTCTCTCTCTACTGCGCAGAAATGAGTCTCTTCTCTACTGCGCAGAAATGGGTCTCTCTCTAGCACATGTGAAGCCGGAAGCTGTTGAACTTGAAGCTGCAACTGCAAATCAAAAGATTGACCTATGTGACCTAGAAGATCTCCTATTTGGAACTATGCTATAGGTTCATCTGAACCTCCTCTGAAAGCCGCAACTTTTGGTGGTGGAATGAACTCAATCCGACGAATAGTTTGCAAGATATCGACTGCCCTAGTTTGAAGCCAGAAACTACTGAAACTGAAGCTGCAACTGCAGAAGTAAATATTGACCTATGTGGCCTAGAAGATCTCCTCATTTGAACTGTGTTGTAGGT
>APFE030313056.1:0-11775 GCA_000404065.3 Pinus taeda
CCAATATAGACTACATGTGTAAGCATTACATGGAAATATTTTGTTTAGATAAAATATAAATACCATATTAAAATATATGTTATATAAATGGTAGTTATAAATAAAAAACCATTTTACCATATAAATTAAAATAATGATTAATTAACAAACATATAAATATAATACTTACAATATAACAAATGCTTCACCCCATTTTACCATGGATATTATTAATTTCTAAATAGACTTTCTTACAATACCATGGTTCTTACCATGGATTATCAATACCACAAGCCCAAAAACCATAACTAACCTCCAAATCAATATATTTTATAAATAATTAATTTTAATTTAATTTTACAACTTCAAATTAAATTTAATACTTACAATATAACAAAATTCTTAACCATAGAAGTTCACATGATTTTACTATGTATAGTATTAAGTTGTAAATAAGTTTTGTTACACTACCATTGTTTATCAATACACACTTGCCCAAAAACCATAAGTCATTTCAAAATCAAAACATTTTGTAAATATTTAATTTGTTTAATTTTATAACATGTTTTTAATGCTTTATCTTAGATTTTTGTGATCCATATTTTTTTAAAAGTAATTTGCCAAGTATGTAGAGATAGATGTTGTAATGTCTTATGAACATCTTGACTAGGTCAAAATAAAATAAACATTTAATTAAAAAATCAAATAAAATATAAAATAATTAACAATAAAACATTTTGATTTGATCAAATTACCTAAAACAAAAAATAAATAAAATACACTAGTGTTTACTTTTAAGTAAATTAACTCGCACTTAGACTTTTCCTCCTCTCCATAGACCTTGGGATTTGAACCTTGGACCTCCTAGTTTACCCAATACTTCATATCACTACCATTACCAATTAAAATAGACCATGTACACATTTTTAATTATTAATTAATCTAATACATTTAAAAATTATATAGCAATAAAACAAAGTAAACTAATTCCGAGATGGGAAGGGAATGCATGGGTGCCTACGGTAATAGGTGGCTATAGGATGGCGGGCTCTCCTCACCACCCTCGCATGTTACTTTGAGTACAAGAGACAATAAAGATCACCCTCCCATATTACCTTGAGTACGAGAGACAATAAAAATCAGGGTCGAAAACCACAAGTCGCATTGGGTCTTGCGAAGGATGGTGAACGTATTAACGTTATGGAGGGTGACATGGGTGTTCAATGGTCATTCGACAATGGAGAGACTTTTGGATCCTCTGTGTGAAGTGTTGGGTTAAGAGGTGGGTGTTGCATAGGTGCTAAGAGTGGGTCGAAGGGTCGAAATTGTGGTAGAAGGTTATGACCCTACTTATGAGTGTCGCTGGTTATTAATTGTTGAATTCAAGTCTTCAAGGAACATCATGTATGTGCATCTAATGGGGATGGTTTCCTATGGCTTCTCTTTTTTTTGGTGCAGTTTTAGTCGAGGCTTTTGTGAATTTTCCTTTGGTGGAGCACGATTATTGAAATGTGCCTCCACAGCGAGTTGAGAGGGTCCTCGGCTACAATATGGTGCCATTTTCAAGCTTGTCTTGGGTTTTGGTTTGCTCAAATTGTGATGGGTCACTTTAGGTGAGGGTGTATGTTTCTTATTTGAGGTGGTAAATAACCTTTTAAGTTGTAGGTGCCCAACGCCCAAGGGAGAGGAGGTTCATTGAGATCTCCCTCTCTTGACCCCTACGTGGATTGTTTGGGAGTTATTGGAAGGGTGGTCTTCAAGGTTTCAATCATGCAACTCGTTTCTTGCTTAAGGTATTCTTAGCCTAGGTGTTGTTTTATTCTGAAAGGCCATGCATGGCTAAGTCCAACCTCGGGTCATGCTAGTGTCTCGAAGTGATGGGGGGAGTCTCGAAGGTCTAAGTGCCGAGGGTTAGATCTGCGTGGCTTCAAGAGGGAGAGGTGATGGCTAGCGAGAGTGTTCTTGTTAAAGTTGACTACTAGGGCCAAAATCCATGTGTGTCATCTTATTTATGGCAACTCATATTTTTCTTGGATCCCTCTCATCGAGAGGTGTAGGATTGATCTAAAGATCATTCTATTCTCATAAGTATTCATGGAGTTATTAATTTATTTATGTTATAAGACAATTCCTCAAGGTGAGTGAGCAACCAAATAAACCCCACATGTGCTTAACATTTTAGTATAAATAGAGGTGGTCTTCAAGTCATTTCAACACACTTGGAATCTCTTCCTCTCTCTACATGTCTTTGAGTTTTAGTAGGAGGAGAGATCCTAAGGAATAATGTTGCCCTAAACGAGAGGGAAGAAAGCTAGAACTACCAAAAAATCGAGAACTTCTGGAAGAGCCGGAAAAGCCGAAACTACTCGAAAAGCATGAAATTCCAGAAAAGCCAGAACTGCGAGAAAATCCAAAATTGCTAGAAAAGCTAGAAATGGCGGAAAAGCCGTAACTTCTAGAAAATCCACAAAAGCCTAAAGTGTGGGAAAAGTCGAAAGTGTCAAAAAGGACGAAACTACCAGAAAAGCCAGAAAAGCGGGAACTACCAGGAAAGTTGGAATTATAAGAAAAGCGAGAAAAACCAGAACTGCAGGAAAATCCAGAAATGCCGAAAAAGTCGAAACCTGCCAAAAAGCCATAAAAGCCATAAAAGTCGAAACTGCCAGAAAAGGTGGAACTATCGGCAAAGTCGGAAATACCAAAAAAATCGGACCTACCAAAAAAGCCAAAAAAGTCAGAAGTGGCGAAAAAGCCGGAAAAGCTGGAACAGTTGGAACTGCTAGAACCACTGGGAACTGTCGAAACATCCGGAGCATCTATCTTCGAAGGAGAGGAGCATGCAAGGGATAGCTAACTAACATTGGGATAGTTGTATGGTACTTAGCACCAACTACACCAAGTATGCAATGTTACAGCTAGCATGCAAGGGACAACTAGCATGCAACAACAAGCATGCTAAGGACAACAAGCATGCTAGGGACAACAAGCAAGCAAGGGAAAACACCCAAGCAAGGTGTAGCCAACACATAGGTCAGGATGGCAACATGGTGCAGCAAAGGTACATAATGCAGTACAGTGATGGGTACAGTCATGATTAATGAAGCGCGATGAGATGCATCATAGTGATGATGGGTACAACATGGTGTAGCACAGTGAGGTGCAGCATGATGAGGAAATGTAACACAACAATAGGTGAAGGAGTCACCTTAGAGAATTAGTTGAAGCAGCATGTCATCAACTCATCTCATCTTCTTACAGATGATCTATGCTCTTATCTAGATAGGTCAAAGTGTTGTCTTCTGTTGTAAACATATTATCTCTCTCTCTCTCTTTGTTGAACTATTATCCTTCTTCAAATTATGAGAATATTATCAGAATGGCACAACGGAATATGGCCTACCTAAATATCTCTTCATTGGAAGACCGGATCTCAGGGTGGGAGGAAAGGCGAATAACTAGTTCAGCCATTATGGGAAGGAGTGTGTGAATGGCAGGGACACATCACTTGATGATGATAACAATCATTCCATGGACATCTTCAATGATGAAAGGAATGACAAGTAATGCAGGTCATCAAGGAAATGGCCTACTCTTCATAGAAAGAAAGGAACCCCACTTATGAAGAATCAAATGTTGTTTCTCAGAAGATAAAGAAGCATTATCTTGTATTGGCCTTCTCCTTTACATTCTTTGGGAATATCCCTTATATATTGTAGTGCTTCAAGGAACTTCATCTGATAGATGGGTGCGCTCTCTAATTTTGTAGAGATGGAAACAATTGTGGGATTATACTTGGTGTCGATGCCACCTATACCAGGAAGGGTGTAGGGAATGTTAACACTCAATTGAATAATGGTAACTTGATTCATTTACAAAATATCTTTTATGTACCTAATCACAAGAAGAATGTGGTGTCCATCTCGGTAATGGAAGTCAAAGTTTTTAGGGTGGCATTCATTGATGGGAAGGTACGTGTTAAAAAATATAATTTTCATCGCTGCTTTTTCTCATGGGTTCAGGGTTGGCAATTTGTATCAAGTTGTATAATAGTCCATTAGGGATCATGTCAATTGACATATCGCATCTATAACACTAGAGGTCTACCTATGGGGCCCTACCTGATGTGAGTCAAATGGTGATAGAGATGTATGAATTCAAGTAGAGCATGAAGCTACATGTCTAAGATGTAACGAAGGAAAATATTATAAGGGGAACATTCCCCTCATGCAGCACATCCACAATTTTGGAACAACTCAAAGTGTTTGAGATTCATGATCAAGAATCTCATGTATATAGGTGGAAGAAAGCCCTCTTTGGCTTGAAGAAAAACACCCTAGCAGCAGTATGAGAGGATTGATAGTTGTTTGATGAAGGTGAGATTCACTAGGAGTGAAACTGATCCAAACCATTACCTAAAGGTTCTGGATAATATACCTCTCATACCAGCAGCTTATGAGGATGACCTATTTCTGACAGGTGCAAACGCTCTCATCTGCAGAAGTAAGAGGGAGTTGGATTCCAGATGTGGAATGATAAACTACAAGCATGTGACACCTTCGAGGATCTTAACTTTCAGAAGCTATATGGTAGTGATGTTGGACGAGATTTGAGAAATGCCTCTGAGTTTCATAAACTCATTCGTGTTGATGTTCTTGGTGAAATTCCATCTCGACATATGTTTTGCAGTTAGCATGGTGAGCTCATATTTGGTTGAGCCTCACTGGATTGGTGCTAGGAATCTTCTGAGATATCATCGGGGCACAATCTCTCATGGATTGAGATACACTCCCAGAAATATGAAACTGCAAGATTCTTCAAATGCTCACTCGGCAGACATTGTGGAGGATCACTAGACCACTTCTGAGTGCTCGTTCTATTTAGATTCTACTTCGATATCATGGATGAGTAGGAAGTAGAAGTCGGTTGCTATATGCACTACCGAGACCGTATACATAACTATGAGTATGATCTTGTGTGAAGCTGCATGGTTGCAAAAACTCTTAAGTGAGCTGTTTCTACACATGATGAATACCACTGCAATTCTCTGTGACAACTAGAGGGGGGATGCGATTATAAAGGAATCACATATTTGATGATTGCTCCAACAGATAGACATTAGATACTATCTTATCTGCAATATGGTAAGTTGATGAGCAAGGAGGCTCCATCACATTGAGACTGATGTACAGGTCATAGACATTTGTCAAAGTCCCGGGGAAAGGTCAAATCTTTGACTTTCCTTAACCACTTGGATTCATTGAGATACCTTCTTATAAGGGTCCTGCATGTTGCATAAATCAAGCTCTAGGAGCTCTGGGGGGCTTGGCATACTCACTGGAGCAACATACGACCACAGGATGAGTCACCCTCCCCTCATGGTGTGCTATGAATAGGATGATTAGTTATTATGTGGACTGGGATGATTAGTTCTCCCGTGGCAACTGTGGAATAAGATGATTAGTTCTCTTGTGGACCGGGATGGTTAGTTCTCCTGTGGAAACTGTGGAACAGGATGATTAGCTCCCCTGTGGGCCAGGATGATTTATTATCTGTGGCGACTATGGAACAAGATGATTAGTTCTTGTGTGGTCCACGATGATTTGTTCTCTGTGGCGACTGTGGAACACGATGATTAGTTCTCATGTGGGCTAGGATGATTAGTTATCTGTGACATCCACTAATAGCATGATTCATTCTCCTGTGGACATGATGATTAGTTCTCTCGATGAGGCATCCTACCCATGCAGTCTGGGGCTCATGGGATGTAGCTATCATCTCATCAACAAGGAGGGAAATGAGGACACGAACCGTAGTAGTAATATCAATGGAAACATCATTGTATCTACCGTACTCCCTATTCTATGATGACCTCCATTGATCTAGGATCAATGAAACTGATCTCGGATCAGTATGAGTGATTTGAGACACTATCTTGTGACATTGATGTGAGATCAATGAAACTAATATGTTATTAGTATGAGTGGTTTGAGACACTCTCTCGTGACATTGATCTGGGATCAATGAAATTGATTCAGGGTTAGTATGAGTGGTTTGAGGTACTCTCTTGTGATATTGATTAGAGTAGAGACAAGCAAAGCAGAGCAGACCTCAGCAAAGGAGAACTCAGTAGAGCAAAGCTGAGTAGAGCAGAGCTCAGCAGATCAGATGAGAGCAGAGAAGTGTAGGGCACTAATGGCAGAGATAGTAGAGCCAAAAATATGGATCAATGGATGGAGTTCTCACTACTTGAGAGGGTGTTAGAATTGGCAACTAGGGCCAAGCTCCATGTGTGTCATCTTATTTATGGCAGCTCATATTTTTCTTGGATCCCTCTCGTCTAGAGGTGTAGCATTGATCTAAAGATCATTTAATTCCTATAAGTATTCATAGAGTTATTAATTTATTTACGCTATAAGACAAATTTTCAAGGTCGGCGAGCAACCAAATAAACCCCACATGTGCTCAATGTTTTAGTATAAATACAGGTGGCCTTCAAGTCAGTTCAACACACTTGGGATCTCTTCCTCTCTCTACTTGTCTTTGGGTCTTAGTAGAAGCAGAGATCCTAAGGAATAACGTTGCCCTAATCGAGAGGGCAGAAAGCTCAAACTATTGGAAAAGTCAGAAATGCGAGAAAAGTTAGAATTTCCATAAAAGCTCGAAAAGTCGAAACTGCCGAAAAAGCTGAAATTGCTAGAAAAGCGAGAAGTGCCAGAAAATCCAGAAAAATAGGAACTACCAGAAAAGCCGGAATTATTGGAAAAGGTGGAACTGCCAGAAAATCCAGAAAAGTGAGAACTACTCGGAAAGCTAGAAAAGCTAGACTGCCAAAACACTGAGAACTACCGAAAAAGCCGGAAATTTTGGAAAAGCTAGAACTGCGAGAAAAGAAAAAACTCGAGAAAAGATGGAAAAGTCAGAACTGCCGGAAAAGTCGGAACTACCGGAAAAGACGAAATAGCTGGAACTCCTAGAACTACCAGAAAAGTCGGAACTGCTAGAAAAACTAGAAATACCAGATAAGCCGGAACTACCAGAAAAGTCAGAAAAATCAGAACTGCGAGAAAAGCCGGAAATACCAAAACAATTGGAACTGCTAGAATTGTAGGGAACTTCCGAAATAGCTGGAGCATCTGTCTCTGAAGGAGAGCAACATGCAAGGGAAAACTAACTAACATTGCTACAATTGTATGGTACTTAGCAGCAAATACACCAAGCATGCAATGTTACAGCTAGCATGCAAGGGACAACTAGCATGCTAAAGACAACAAGCATGCTAGGAAAAACAACCAAGCAAGGGACAACAAGCAAGCAAGGTGCAACCAACACATAGGTCAGGATGGCAACATGGTGCAACAATGGTACAAAATGCAATACAATGATGGGTACAGTCATGATTAATGAAACTGATGAGATGTAGCATAGTGATGATGGGTGCAGCATGATGACGAAATGTAGCACAATGAACGGTGAAGCAGTCACCTTGGAGAATTAGTTGAAGTAGCATGTCTTCAACTGATCTCATCTTCTTAGAGATGATTTATGCTCTGTTACAAATGTACTTTCGTTCTCTCTCTCTCTCTCTCTCTCTGTGGAACTATTGAAGAACATATAAGAATAATTGATCAAGGGTTTCCCCACATTAGGGTTTGTCCCTCGCTAGCGCCACATCTTGTGTCCTCTTGTCTTAGCTTGTCTTCTACGATTTATGTTTATGTTCTATCTACAAGTTTACTTTAATGCTGATTTGATTGCTAATCTCGGAAAGATATGGAGCTAACTATGAAAATTGAAATAAATTTCTAAGCATAGAACATACCTAAAATTAAAAGTTCTAGATGTGTGGGGTGAGTAGCTCGAGGTGGTAGACATAGGAGCTAAGCTTGAAGTCAGGGTTGCCTCGCTTTGCCTATTGTGTAGAGAGGGGGTTTAGTTTGTCATGGTTGTTTCGAGTGTCGTGTGTTGGTGTGTGAGGGTGCCCACTGTGAGCGACAAGGCTACTGCACAGAGCCCCACTGAGATGTGGTTCACTCAATTCTAGATTGTCTCGAGAATTTAAATTGCGTTAGAGAGGAGTATCATGCCGAATTGATGTATTATTTCCAATGTCATACCTAGGACCACGTTGTGGTGGTCTCGTGCAACCACAATTTTCTATGAAAAAAGGTTGAGAAACAAGAGGCGTGGACGACCCATTTGGAGGAGCATGTTTATTACTAATGCATTTGGGCACATTAGTCCCATTATTCACATGAGTACCATTAAGGCTCATCAAAACCCTAATTTAGTTGCTACATGCCCTAGACAAGTCATCACTTTGAGTGCCTCTTTCCATGGGAGTTTGTTGGCGTGAAGCCCTCAAGAATTGCCTCCTTCAGGGACGAGCATAGCCTTGGTAAGGGGTGAGCGCACTTTAGTGCAAGTAGGCCCATGTGAGGGTGCTCTACAAAGCACCTAAGCCCGCATTGAATAATACTAATACAAATTCTAAAATACGATCGGTCCGTGTTACTTCACACGAATGGAAGGTATTAATACTACTCAACTAATACAAATTCTAAAATATGATCAAAAGTTGATCTGCACAGATTAGATGAATAGTACCTGTGGATACTTAGCCCCCTACTATATATAGTGATTCCTACCTGGTAAAATCTCTAAAGATAAGGTTATAATGGTGCTATATGAAACCTTGTTGCAAAGGGGCATAAAATTGGCACTCTCTACACATTAAATTCAAAGCTACAAAATTTTAATATTGTAGTTGTTCAGGAGGAGTTTACAACATATTTTTGGCACAAAAGGCTTGGGCACATGAATAAAAGGTATGGCTACACAAAAGAGGGTGTCATGTATGAGAAATGGTCATAAAAGAGATACACAAATATTAGATATAGTATATTCTAATGTTTATGGTCCAATCAATATAAAACTTTTGGGAGGGGCTCCTTATTTTGTTACTTTTATTGATCATGCATATAAAAATGTGTGTGTTTTCCAAGGATCAAGTTTTGAAATTTTGTCATAAATTTCATATTGTTGTTGAAAGATAAACTAATAAACTATTGAGATGTATTAGAATAGATAAGGGTGGGGAATATTCCACATTTCTTTGGAAGTATATTGCAGCAAACATGGCATAAATAATGTAAAAGCAGTTAGTGGTACTCCACAATGAAATGGAACACCTTAGATAATGGGTCACACAATAATGGAGAAGTCCTAAAGTATGCTTTCAAAATCTGGTTTGCCTAAATAATTTCTAACATTGGTTGTTAGAACAAATTGCTACTTAATAAATCTATCTCCCACAACTTCATTAGATGGTGGTATTCCTAAAAATGTATGAACTCTGGAAGATTTATGTTATGCTCATTTGAAAATATTTGATTGTGAAGCATGTGTGCATATTCCTAAAAAGGAAAATCTAAGTTGGATGAAAAGTCATTATAATTGATTTTCTTAGGATACAATAATAATGAGCTAGGTTAGAGGTTAAAACCAATCAGAAAGATGTGCAGGAGAAAATAATGATTGTAATTCCAAAACAAAGGAAAATCAATCACCATTACAAGAAGACACATTAAAAGATAATGAGCAACCATTGCAGCAAAATGAAAGTGAGGAACAAGAACGAGAAGAACATGAAGAACATGAAAATAAAAAGCCACATATTAGAGCCCTTTAAGTATAAAATAATCATAAAATCTATTTGAAGGAATATTTTTAGGGTTTGAATTGTATTTGAAAGGTTTACATTTGCTTTATTTTCATATATTGACAAACTAAAGAAACAATATTATTTTTTATCTTAGGATGAAGAAATTTTTTGTCCCTACAGGAACCCTTTGTGAAGTACTCTTATCTAGTAGCCTTGTGGACAATGAATTGGGGAACACATGGGTTCACCTACAGGTTTAATGGTAGTTGTATGGTTGGGCATACTTGTAATATGAAGTCTTTATGAAATATCTTTGACTAGCCTTGTGGGAAATGTATTGGGGTACACATTGGTTTACTTAGAGGTTTAGTGGAAGATATAGGAGTGGACTTCAGCCAAACACAATTAAAGATTCCTCTACTTATAACTTAATAAAAATAGAGATACAAGATTTGAATCTATCTGAAAGAAGACCTATTCCTCTAGCCTTATCACTTAGTAGATAAATTGAACATTGGTGTAAACACCTATGGAAATTGAAGGCACCCCTTATAACTAGACTATTTATGTTAGAACTAGACTATTTATGTGGAAGGTGATTAAGAACAAGGACCCCACAAGGGACAACCTAAACAAGATAGTCCATCATGGACCATCATGTTGCTGCATGTGCCAGAACAACACAAAATCTATCAATCACCTCTTCCTTAACTGCCCAATCACCGTGGACCTTTGGAATACCACCCTTAGGGCACAGTATCAGTACTACCACAACCCCTACATGGATTACTTAGCATAAATAGCCCAGGAGGACCCTGATTCTCATGTTTATAGTTTTTGCTTAAATTATCAGTGTATTTGTATATTTAGATTTTACTAGCAGTATATATATGACACACAATTGTACTCCTTGAGGAGGAGTTTTTTAATCTCTTTTGAACAACAAAGAAGACATGTTCTCCCTGCTTGGAGAATCATAGATCTTTTTTGATACATTCTATTGAGTCAATCAGCCTCACATATAACATACGCTAAGAGCATCTACAATATGTAATTTTCTTAAATCAATGAAAATTAAGATTTTTCCAACAAAAAAAATATCGCTTATTAAATAAAAATATAAATTGCAAAACATCTCACAACTATTTACACTATAACAAACTAAAAGAATTTCTTATTTTCTTCTACATTTAGTTTATTAACCCATTTAGTTTATTAACCCTTATTGCACATATTAAATGTGATATTTAGCTAATAGCTCTGTATAATGAAGACTTCTTTCCGCGCACGACTGGTTATGATCGAGCATAGAAATCCCTAAATGATTGATCGATAAATAGTCCCTCTGTTACTTCAAATACTAATACAAATTCTAAAATACGATCGGTCCGTGTTACTTCAGACGAATGGAAGGTATTAATACTACCCAACTAATACAAATTCTAAAATATGATCAAAAGTTGATCTGCACAGATTAGATGAATAGACTATCCGCAGTGTGGTCTTTCGGATCTTTCTATGTCACAACAACTTCTCCTTCAACCTTTATTCAATAATACTACGCGGGGTTTAGTAGACCGTATCTTTCTTTGTCACAGCAACTTCCCCTTCCACCTTTATTCAATAATACTACGCTAGTTCAGTGATAATGAGATTTTATTGTATGAAAATGTTTAACATTTTTTTTAACCTTCCAGGAAAATGATAAATTTTCTATATATTAGGTTAAATTTCCCTTTTCACAATGCTAAAAATGTATACAAATAATGACCATACAATTTATTATTAAATTTTTGTTTCCTTTCCCCCAGAAAATATATAAAAAATATTTGTTTCATTTTTATCTTTTGACAAAACAATAACAATTTTCTGTTTTATATCTCATCCCAAACAGTATACCTTTGTGAGAGATGATACCAGTAAAATGTGTAATTTTTAGGAAGATGTGTAAAACCATTTACAGTACCATGTGTAAACAAGTGTAATTCATCTGACTTCCTCCATAACATTGTAAAAACAAGAAATCAAAAGAGTACATATATTTAATTTAATTTTGATTTAATACCATGGACCAAGAACATAGATTAACAATACCATGTGCAACTTATATCTATCTATCTATCTATATATATATA
>APFE030313061.1:0-86886 GCA_000404065.3 Pinus taeda
CAAAAACTTAAAATATTTTTTTCATTTTATTTTTGATATTTTAATACATAATATCATTTTCCTCATATATATAGCTATAAATGCAAAAGAAGTACACATTTTATTTTATAATTACTAAAATATTATTGTATTTTGAAAATTTTAAAAAGTTTCAAACTAAGAATAATCTAATATAACCTTAAAAATCTGGTTTAGAAATTTTTTTCATCCATATATATATTAGATTTTGTTTATTCAATATAAAATTGTAACACCCCGAGGTACCGTAAACATTTAATTACTTTTACTATTTAAACTTGGTAAATAATGGGCTTAGTTAGTGGAGAATCATAGTGGAATTGTAATGTTTAAAAAATGTATATTTAATTTACTTTTGTTAAATGATAAGTCTTTAAATTAAGGAGGAAAGACCCAAAAATGAGATTCTCATGTACCAGACATTTAGAGATAGTTATTTGCTCTCTCCCTACATATAAAGCATTTCAGTGGGAAAATGAGGCCTAGGAAAGCAAGAAGGAAAAAGCTGGAGGCACATGAAGAAAGAGAGAAAACAGAGAATGTCAGGGAGGACATTGTCATTAAGGTACTCTTGAGTTGGACTGTGAGCCAGTGGAGTCCTTAAGTTGATTATGAGATTCTTGGCTGGCCTAGGGAGGTCTTGATGTCATAATAGACCCCAGAGGTCATTGTCTGTCTATTGTTCTGGAGGCTGAGAGCTCGGGGGTAGAATTAGATGTAATTGTCATTCTCGTGGCTAGGAGGAGAGGCCATTCTCTTATTAAATTCCTTGGCTGTCTGATTGCTCAGATAAGTACGCTGAAATGTTTGTGTGGATTACAAAGATGATTTCTTTTATTGTGATGGACATTTCTTGAAAAGAAAAAGAATAGTAGAGAGATGTTAAACTTTAAGTTATGAGTGAGTATATTACTCGAATCCATGATGTAATGTATCTTGATAAAGAGAGAATTAAATGCTCTATATTCTTTCAAAAAAAGGTAAAGGGTCCTTATGAATGTATGTACAGATTCAATCTTTTGATGTAAATGAAAAATTAGATGAACTAGGAACCTAAAGTAATGTTTGTATGAACCCTTTACAACTTTACAATATAAGACTTGATAGGTGTTAGCTTATATGGGCCTGACCCAGGTTCGGAAGAGTTATTTACCTCAACAAATCCTGCAGCTACCAGCCCTTATAGCAACAGCTCACGGAGCGCGGACTGAGGTCTCATTCGAGGTAGCAGGGGAGGATGCTGGAACCAAGTTTCCGCACCCTTGGGATGTCTTGATGTGGTCTGGACGGTTCGCACACCTTTCTGTGGCCTCACACCACTCTGCTCCACGTAGATCCAGACCCAGGAACTCCTTCATACTTATTAATGCGCGGTTATAGATTAGATCTAATTTTTATGGTTTTTAAGCAAACATTAATAGAAATAACCAGTTCGCGCACCTAGAAAGATATAGATTTGCATAAACTCACAACATAAGCGTACACACATATATCATACAGTTTTATCAACCATAAATTAGCCAGATCCACAATAATTCAGATTCAACATAGAATTTCAAAATCAACTTATCTTTATTTACTTCTTCCACCAATACATCTAGATCCGCCTTGTGCACTTAGCTGCAGGGGTCCGCGCACACAGCTGTGGACTCTACTAGGCATTTGCGCACACAGCTGCAGAGCCTCTATCTTCCTCCCAACCCCCCGTGACTCAGACTTATAGACGCTTCAAGACTTCGCTCCTAAAAAACCCATTACATTTCAGATCCAAAAATACATACCAAAAAGCTGACCTCTATCCATAGAGCCTCACTCTATTTATACATTCCCATGGTCAGCGGACCATGGGCAAGCCAACTTAATTCTTATTATTTTACATTATTTTTGGACGGACAACCCTTTGACTAGACTCATTTACAATTCGTGCTTCATACACTTCGTAGAGTCCTTACCATACCTTTCCCAAAATTGCAGGCTTTGAGCCCCAACAATGTTATGCGGGCCCTCTACTACTCAACAGTCCCCCAACACAATCATCGTGACTTGTCCCGAGTCACTCGGCTGGTGTGACAATCTTTGCTCGGAGGTCAGACATCAATTTTTGTGCTTCGCTGGTACTTGCAACAAACTCATCCGAAATCTACTGTACTCGTTCAACGCGTGCCAACGACACATCAATCTCTGCCATAGCTTCAACCCCAGGTGCATATTCTGCCTGCATGTGCGCCATCGTGCGCTCAATGGCGGTGGAAAATGTGAATGCCTCATCAATCCATGGCTGGAGACGTTCTTTAATAACTGCTTCTTTCTGGCGGGCAGCATCAGCTTGGATTTGCAGAGCTTGGGCCTCCTTCATCTTGACCAAGCGCTGCGTAACCACAACTGTCTGCGCAGTCCCTCCGATATTATCATAGGCTTGCTGGAGTTCTCTTGCCTCGGTTTCCAGTCACTGTAGGATATGATCTTCCTGGAGTGATGTGAGTGTAATGAGCGATTGAGTCAACAAGTCAGTGCATTCCTTCATAGAACGTGTGATCTTTTCCCGGCCGGAGCTAATGATGCTTTTGCGCTGCTCGGTGACCTCTGCTGGTGTCGAAGGTTGTGCCTGTAGCTTTAGCTCTGCAATCTGAAAACTGAGCTCCAATTGAATCTTCACAGCCTCCTCCTTTCCTTCACGGAACCCACTAGCCAGCTTGTGGATTCGTATGCCAACAGGTAAATCAGCTGCAATCTCCAGCTCTGATGCACGCGAACATGCTTCCCCTACTAGTTGCTCCACTTGTTGACTCTGTGCGATGGCTTTGTCCCGTTGGAGGCTCAACTGTTCTATATTAATTCTCTGTTCGTTGAGTACCTGTTCCGTGCACCTCTTCCTGGCACGAAGCTCCATTGTGGTGTTGTCCTGGAGCTGGTACAAGCTTTCGCGCGGGAGGGTAGCCAAATTGAGTCCCAGCCCCATAAGTTGTCCTACCACAAATCTGTCTTCCGCATTTTCCGTAATCAATGCTCTTGCTAGAATCATGATAGTATGGGCCAGTTGGGCCTTTAGCAGCTGCTCAGTGGTTGACATATATGTAACCCCATGAGTAGTGGTGGTTCCCGTCGGCGCTGGCCCCAGGTTCTTGTAGCTACACGCAGAGCTCCCCCAACACAATCTGTTGCTCTGACATGGCGTCGTCAATTGCATCCCGAGTGGCTTCGCGAAGGTTTCCCCTATGTCACCTAGGTTGCCCTTAGTCAAGGTGGTCAGTTCGCTGTCCCATTGAGACACCTTGGCCTTCTTTCGTGGCTTCGCCTGTTCTGTCGGCGACGACCGTTTTAAGGGCGTACCCGTGGTGGTTGATGGTGTTCCTTCTGCCCTTTCTCCATGGCCGGCTATGTGGGAACCTTCTAAAGGCTCTTGTACGTTGCTACCACTCCAGCTGGTGGTTTTCCTATTGAAGTTTGTGCCGCTTCCCGGGTCGCTCGAACTTCCATAGTGTGTTGTTCGTGCACTTCTGCTGTGCAGCGCGCTTCGCTTTAGCCTTCTGTTTCCTGATGGCGGCCTCATCGCGCCCCACCGCATCGGTTCTGCGCCATTCCGGTGGCCAAGTATCCAAGATTGCATCGATCACTTCGTCAATGGCAAGGAACGGAAGTGTAGTCCACATTTGGTCGGGGTCCCTGCACGCCTAGATGTAGACAAAGTGCATGTCTACTTTAAACTCAGCTATATGCTTCACACTGTCATAGATTCCAGTAGACAACTGGGGTTGCTGGGTGACCCAGTGCCGAATGTCTGCCTCCATCAATATCCAAAAAATCTTGAGCCACAGGATTCTTTTAGTATCCCTGGTTGCCCAGAGCGACGCAAATCTGGCGGCTTTTGGCTAATCCTGGTCCAAGGAGGGAAACTGACTGTCTTCAAGTAGGTTAGTGGTAACCAACACAATGGACAACAATAGCCACGCATAGTGGAAGGTCTTTCTTTCCTCTTGGACCTCCCTACATTTAGTCAGGAATTCTTCACAAAGGCACTGCGCCCAATTGAACCATTCTCCAGCTGCACATTCCTCAGCTAGCGCAATGATGATTGCTAGAACCTCAGTGCCGCGGCATTTCCGCATCACTTTCCCGGCCAGCAACTGAGTAGCAACGCAGACTACTATGTTCGAGATACTATCAATAACATACCCTTGCTGCCCTTTCTCCAGCTTATATTTCTGTTTCAGGGTTTCGGTCATCGTCACGTTGCCGCTTTTATCGACAATTTCCTGGGGGTCTCTTCCTTCGCAGGGAAGCAGTGAGATCCTATGTATGAGTGCTGCCATGATTTGGATGGATTTGCCAAGCCCTTAGTATCCGTCATGTACTAGGCACAACAACTGTCTGATGACTAAGATTGTAATAAGGGCCCGGAGAAGGTGGGGAATGGACTGAAGACAGAGCAACCCGACGTTCTCCACCTTTTGCAGCCATTCCTTTGGCTGAAGTGTCGTAACCATCCCTTTTACGCTCTGCTCCATCAATTCGCTAGTCGCAAAATGGGGAAATTTTGTTGTATCTGCAAGGTCCCAGTCTTCAAATTTCATTTTCGCAATACGAGCAGTCACCATGCTTTCAACCGGAACCCCTTTCAGAAGAGACGAGGTGGTGATTATATTGTCAACGTCATTCAGATTGGTAGGGACCTTAGCCTTCCCTTTGCTGGGAGGAACATACTTGGGACGCCGCACTGGCTGGACAGTTTCCTCGTTGAGGTTTATTTCTTTGACATATGTCGGGGATCCCTCGTCCTCCTTGTCGCTTTCAATGGTAACAATTTTTCCCTTTTCTTACATTGTGAGCTTGCTAAAGCGCAGATTTCGTGGCGATTGCGTCACTGGTCCTGGTATCTGGGGGTCCTTTTTGGTCGATGGCATCCTGGGTGATTTAGGGAGTTCGGTTGCTTGCGGCGTGGGATTCTGTAGACTCTCAGTGGTAGGGTTTATTGACCTGAGGAATGACTCTCGGTATTCCTTTGGCAGTGCTTGAAACCACGGGCTTTCCTTCAATACTTTGTCTTTCATCTTGCTCGTTTCGGCCGGAACCCAGGGTGTCCAATTCTTCGCAAGATCAATCTTTGTGGTATGCCCCTTTTCTTGCTTGATATATATGATTTCAAATTCAAAATCAACCATTCGCCCCCCTCGTGGCTCATTAATGCGAATTTGGTAGTTATCCTTATGCCTTAATTGCCCATCGCCCGCTCCTCTGTGTCTTAAATGGTACATCTTGTCATGAACAGTACTCGCAATGGTCGCCTTCTATCCCCTCCCCACGACAGTGCAACCCCTGGTGCGCAGGTGCATCCTATGCAGTTGACCGTCCTTGCGCAGCTTTTCTGCAGCCTATTTTATAGTCCCACGCCCTCTTCCAACTGCGTGGAGTGCTAGGACTGGGCCTTCTACAGATAGTCAGGTGGTCGCACTCGTCGTGTGAGCCTTCCACTTCCCTACTTGCCCGGTCTGCGAGCACCATTTGCATTTCCTTGAGTCTGATGGCGTATCATGATCTGTGTGCCCGTGTGCCCTAGGGTCCAAGCGCAACCATGCTAGCAGGGTCGTGGCTTGTCCTAATGTGTAGGAGAGCCGACCAGGTCCGGTGCTTTCAATAGCTCTTGCGCGCGGTCCGTGTGGTTGAGTTCTAATTGGATTTTATCAATTTCTTCATCTAGCTTCACACTTTACTTTCATAGTCTGGCCCCCGTTTTTGCTAACTCGCGAAGTCTCATTTTGCCATGTAGAACAGCTTCCCATAACTGTCGAATTCCGTCATGCAGGTCTTCGGGTGTAGGTCGGACCGTGGGAAATGGATCGTCCAGCCATGGATAGAGGTCCCTTGGCACACCCTACTCTGGGTATGGTCATATTAGCCCAGTGGACCCTTGCTACGCGCAGTTTCAGTTGGCGTGATGGTCGCGCAACATATGGCTGTGCCCTTGGTTGTAAATGGATGACTTCCCTGTTCCAGTGCGTACGTCCTCCAATCCATACATGGAACCGTCTTTTTCTTCTCAGCTTCCTCTAAGCGCGCGGTGCTTCATCCGACGCACCATGCTCAACCACGAACTGCTCTTCACTGTTTGCAACACTATCTACTGACCATGGCCTTACTTTAGTGGTTACGTGCTGCAATGATCTAATCATCATATTAGAGTTGAGAGTGGTGACTTCCTGTAATCTATTTTGCCATCTTTCCATCTCCTCATCTGTATTTGATGTGCACGAACTATCGCGCTCCCCCGAGAGCGTTCCGTCTGCTGAGGGATTCATCCGAATTTGATCTTGCGTTGTTATATGGTATATGCAGTCCAATTCATTGTCATTGTCCTCATCGTGCACCAATTCGGTGTAGTGCACTGCTTCAGCTGGGTCCAGCGGGACAATTACCCATAGTGCCTTTTTTTCGAACATCATTTTTCGTCTTTTCAAGTTGATGACCCCATCCATGTCTGTAGCCCAATCAATTCCTAGCAACATAGGGTAGGGATTAGTGTCATCCATAATTTCTATTACCTCAAAGTCGGTTTGCATGCTTATGCCTTCAATGTCCATTGTCACCCCTTGCAGTCGACCCATCGGTAGGATCTTTTGTTGGTTAGCCATCCTTAGTTGAATAGGAGACCACTGCAATGTTGGCCTACCCCTGCGTTCCCATGTTTGCTTAGGTAGCACATTCACATCCGACCCTAAATCCAGAATGACTTGGTCCATCTCGTACTCACCGATTTGTGTTGTTATACGCATCTCCCATCCAGTACACAGAGCATGTCTTCTGAGTTTCCGGACTATGCGTGGCTCGCCCGACCCTGTGCACTTAGTGATAAGCTCTTGTAGTCCCTTAATGGCTGTATTGTCGCACAATAGCTTCATACACATCTCTAAAAAGGTAGTAAGCAAAGAGGGATCCATCCCTGGCTCAATTGGGTCCCTCCTACCTGGAGTAGAGACTTCCGTGAAGCTCTTCAGAGCTTCCTTCGGCTTCTTTGTCCTTTGCTCCACTTCAAAGTTGGGTTTCCTTATAGGGGTATCATGACCCTTCCCTTCCTCGGTAAACTCGTTCCACACATCTCCTCCCGTGAGTGCGCCGCTCCTCAATACAATATTTATGCTGGGGTATTCTTCATGTGGTTCAAACCCCATCATTTGGACATTCTGGGTTGGAGAGGGTTGTAATACTCCCTTTTCACGCATCTGGGCAATTAACATCGGGCAGTCTACCATTTCATGGTCGAACTGCTCACATTATGGGCAAGATATCCTTGTCGGGTTAGTACAGTCATGAGCGTAATGTCCTGGCCCTCCGTAGTTATAACAGATCAGTTCTCCGTGCCCTCGCCCAGGCCCCATTCCTCTTCCTTTGGCCGCATCCTTGAAATCCCCCGCATGGCCCTACGGTTGGGTCGAACCCTCGTGCTTTAGTCTGCACTCGATAAGCTGAGGTCCTTTCCATCATTAAGTCGTAGCTCCAACATGTTCGCTCATTGTGAACCACTGATCTACAAAATTTGCAATACAGTTGTTACGGGGTCTAGGTATACTTCTGCAATAGGTGGCAGTTGTCTGTTGCGTGCTTTCCACCCACTTCAAATTGCACACCAGAGCGTGGGTGCCACACTTGGCCCTACTTGTACCTCCAGTCTTAGTGGCATCGCCCCCCCGCTAGATAGTTCGCGAAGACGGGGCAATGGTCTTTGTCGTGTGCTTGACTTTTGCATTTAATGCATCCTACCTTCATACACGCCTTCGATCGGGTTGCCCTTTCCTGCTTCAAGCTTTACATTTATAAGCTCAGGTTTTGTAGTTGCGCATGGATTTGTTGAAGTCCCAACCTCGGATCCTGTATTGGGTTGAGATCTTTTTCTGTGATAGCGCCGTCCTTAGATGTGGTGTCAAGGATGCCACAAACCATGCATAGTGCTGTGCATCCGTCAATGTCATGTTAGTCTCACGGATTGTGCTCTTTAATCTCTGATCTAGATCCCATGGGGTTTCATCCAGTAGCATTGCAATCTCTTTGAACCTAATGACCTACTGTGTCTCTGATTTTGGTGGACCAAATTATTTGTCCAAGGCGTCCTGGATCACCGTTATTCCCACATTCGAATGATCTCTTGAGTACTTTATATACCACACCAATGCACAGGCTTGCAGCGTGCTCACTAGGGTAACCTTTTTGATGTTATCATCCGTTATGCCTTGGGCTTCCCATACAACCCTTACCACAAACTAGAACTGAACGGGTTCCTCATTTCCTGTACCCTTAAATACCGGAAACTTGACTGCGCTTGCCATTCCAGCCTTCAGTGGTGGTGGAGGTGGAGGTGGAGTGGGTGAAGATGGATTTGACGTCGGTAAAGTAGGTGATGGCATAGACAGAGGTGGTATCAGTGGAAAGCGCTGATTAATCAACCAGACCGTGCTTCTTGGGGAGAACGTTGTGATCTCCTCCTCTCTTTCCCGTGAAATAGAAATTAGCGGACTGTTCTCTACTCCTTCAGTTCCTCGGTAGCCTCTTCCACTCTGTGTTATGCCAGACATCAATAAATGCGCATAATCTGTTTTTCACACAACAACATCTTAATCCAAGTATTCAATGATTTAATGTACTTACCTCGGGGTCCTTGGAGAAAGCACCTTTCTGCTTCGCTATAACTCACAGTTGTGTCTATTGTGAACTTAGTAGTAAACCCTCCTATTATCCGATCCACCCAGTGATCTACTGCGTGGGTGATTTTATCTTCGGATGCTTCTAGCCCGCACACCAATTCTGGAGTCCACACAATAGGTTGATCTAGTTTTTTCCTTCCCACATTGTCGGCTAACCTCGCGATCCACTCGTACAACTCTATCGGGAATGTCACGAAGAAGATTTCGTTGATATCTGTGTATATGTAACGATCCAACCACCCTTCCTCCGATATCCGTGGGTTTCTGTTTTCCTGAACCACGAACTCGTGAAGCTTATGATCTAGCTAATCTTCAAGCTCTTTCTTTGTAGGGTTCCAATGTTCTGACATCAGACATCCCTTAGGCAGATCCTAGTCCCAACAACAGAACCATTTGTTGGCTTATATGGGCTTGACCCAGGTTCGGAAGAGTTATTTAGCCCAACAAATCCCGTAGTTACAGGACCTTCCGGCAACAGCCTGCGGAGCGTAGACTGAGGTCTCACCCGAGGTAGCAGGGGAGGGTGCTGGAACCAAGTTTCCACACCCTTGGGATGTCTTGATGTGGTCTGGACGATTCGCACAACTTTCTGTGGCCTCACGCCACTCTGCTCCGCGTAGATCCGTACCCAGGAACTCCTTAATACTTATTAATGCACAGTTATAGATTAAATCTACGTTTTATGGTCTTTAAGCAAACATTAACAGAAATAACCAGTTCGCGCACCCAAAAATATATAGATTTGCATAAACTCACAACATAAGCGTATGCGCATAGATCAAATAGTTATATCAACCATAAATTATCCAGATCCACAATAATTCATATTTAACACAGAATTTCAGAATCAACTTATCTTTATTTAATTCTTCCACCAATACATCCAGATCCGCCCTGCGCACTCAGCTGCAGGGGTCCCTGCACACAACTGTGGACTCTACTAGGCCTCTACGCACACAACTGCAGAGCCTCTATCTTCCTCCCAACCCCCTGTGACTCGGACTTACAGATGCTTCAAGACTCCGCTCTTCAAAAACCCATTACATTTCAGATCCAAAAATACATACCAAAAAGTTGACCTCTATCCATAGAACATCGCTCTATTTATACATTCCCATGGTTCGCGGACCATGGGCAAGCCGACTTACTTCCTATTATTTTATATTATTTTTGGGCTGGCAACCCTTCGACTAGACTCATTTACAATTCACACTCTGCACACTTCGCGGAGTCTTTACCATACCTTTCCCAAAATTGTGGGCTTTGAGCCCCAACACTATTACGCGGGCCCTCCGCTACCCACCAATAGGGTTAATGATGTGATGTTAGGCAAGTACACTCTTAACCAAAAGAAAGACAAACTCCACATTGGATGGAGAAGTAAGCAATGTAAACAATGTAAACTTTGAAATGACAACTGATATGATTACCCATTTTTTTGAGGTAGCAAAAAAATCAACCGATTTTGAAAAGTGTTGATTCAGAATACATATATATTTTTTTGAGCACAATTTTTGGCACTTTAATTTTTTTTATGTACATTATTTTTAAAATGTTAGAGATTTTCATGTTGATTTTAAAAAGTGTTGATGCAGTGTCAAGCTCTTTTTTTACAAGACTAGTTTTTTGACTTTAAATTTTCTAATGTGTTAAATGTGAATACTTATTTTCTAAATTTAACAATTTTTGAAGTAGTTGTCTTCTTCATATTTTTTTTTTCTTTTAATTTTTTTTTTTTTTTTTTGTAGTTGAGATCTTATATTTTTTCATAGTTAAAAAAATGTCAATATATTAAAGTTTCGATCTTCTATATATATTATATATTTTTAATTAGTATTTCAATGCACATCAAATAATTGTCCCTAAAAAAACAATAATTTTTAACAATTGACATAAAAATACACATTTTGAATATAAATATAACAAAAAAATTACACATTTTGAGATTTTTTTTGCTAAAAATGACATAAAATAAACAATTTTTACAAGAAAAATTTAACAAAAAATGGTTAAATAATAGTTTTTTTAAGAATTTCATGTCAAAAAATAATAATAATCACATTTTTTTTCAAAAAATAATGATTCATATTTTGGGTTGTGTTATATTCTTTCCACGACTAGCCCACGTAGTTAACTGGGGGGTTAGAGGGGGGCAGATAGCCTTCCTCTACGGGGTCCAGGGCAGCGGCGGGAGAAATTTTTTTTGGATGCTATATTAGGTTGGGTGGACCTACCTATGGTTTTCGGTCCATGGTTTTGGATGCGATGGTTTTTGGTCCATGGTTTTGGACGCGATGGTTTTTGGTCCATGGTATTGGATGCTTCGACATGTATAAATATGTATTGTAACATTGAAAGGAACATAATGAAAAATCAAGCTAGTAGTCCTGGTTTTGGGATCCAAGGGAAAATCTCTGTCTATATGTGTTTTATGTGTTATGCTCTTGCTTTGTTTATTTTATGTGTTTTAGAATTTGTATGTAGGTAATTTCTGTATGGGGTTAAAACCTACATCATATAAAAATTAAAGTGAAAATCACATAATACAAATATTGATCATATAACAACATTAATTGAATACTTATTCTTCTCATAAAATGTCAAAGTCAAAACATTACAAGTATAACTAATTAATAGTTACAAAAAATCAGCTTGTTTCCAAGCATAACTTAAATTTAATCAATAATATCACGTAATCCATACTCTTCATCTTCTAGAGTTTCATCATTGTCTTCTTCCACAATATTTTCTACTTCAGTTTGCTCATTTTCCTTTTCTAATGGATCTTTGATGTCACGAATCTCCCAATGTATTCATTTCCAATCATTCAATCTAATGGTGGTTCAAGTTCCTTTGCCTTTTTTGCCACATGTGATTCATTCAAATTCTCTTTCCTCAAACCAACTTTTTGCATTGCATCTTTAAGAAATAGAAGGGCATTAATTCTTTGCTAAATAAATTTGCATTGTACTAGGTATTTTTCAATGGCAATGTAATTTCTTCATTTTTGCAAGCAACATTTTAGTGTTGTACCTAATTATCAAGCACAAAAGAAATAAAGAAGTAAATTAGTATAATCACATATAAATTAAAAAAAAAAGATATTGAAATTCAATTTTATATAATAAAACTTACCTAAGCCTGAGAATAAATCAAGAACCCAATCTTCTTCATTTGAACATAAGTCTATAATATAGTTAATCAATGACTGTGGTTTTTGATAAATGTTAACTATCTCTCATTTTTCTTCTTTATCTTCATATGCTAGTGTTTTTACAACAACATCATAAACTAGTACTTGGCTATGACTCTTTCCATCTAGCTGATTAAGAAGCATATGCTTATAGCTATCATCTTTTGTCCAACTTTCAACATGGATGAAGTTACAATCACTTATAATTGGTTGATCTCCACGGTCAGTAAGCTTTGAATTTTTCGTGTAACATGAAATACTAAAAGTTCAATTAACTTGTACATAAATTATTTCTTTAGCATTAATCAAATATACAATTTCAACGTCTTACCATGTAAGTTGCATCTTTGAGTTTTCTTTTCCCTTGAAACTTGTCAATAACATTGCAAATTGTGTGTCTGAATGAAATGTCACAAATCTCCATAATGGTGATGTTGTGACTTCTACAAAGCCTGAAACCACTTTACTAAGAGCTTGATAAGTATAAGGGTCACTATCATAGTCAATGCTTAGGATATTGAAACCATGAGGAATATCTGCAATAAATAAGGAATAATCCCTTTTAGGTATGAGTTTAGCAATGTCTTCACAATCAACTTGTATTATTTGATATTGAATAGTCTCAAGCCCATTCCAAAAGAAATGAGTAAGGCTAGGATCAAGTTCAACATTACTAAGATGCTACTTTCTCAGTCTTTCCATCTTAATTTTTTCAATAACGCTTTTGAAACTATCTGGTCCTCCATTTGCATCCTTATTCACCTTTAATGAAATAAATAAATATATGTATAAGTTATAAAATAAAAATAGCATAAATATGAATACAAATGGATGTGTAAATCAAGAAACCTTTTTAAATGCGAGATCAAAATACTTTAGTGTTGATGTAGAAATTGAATCTCGGTAGTTGTGTACAACATCATCCCAATTATCTTCATTCAACAATTTAACCATTTGTTCTTGTATTCTCATGTAAACCTTGTGACTATCAAGTAACAAAAAATTAACATAATGATATGTATAAAAAATAATACCAACAACAATACGCTATATTTAAAATAAAATTTTAATCTAGAAATAAGTAAAAGTAATTCAACAAACTTACTTTTGAAATTCTTCACACATTTCGTCCAATGATAATTCCCCTTACTTCACATGAGATAATAGTGTTTTGACAAGCTTTTCATCATTCACTCCTTGCAATTCTCTCCAAGGTGTGATAATAATATCTTCTAGAAGGAGCTTCATTTCAGGACCTGATTCACTGTTACTACATATCAAAGTGGTCGATTCAGGGAATTGGGCTTCGACAAGCCAAGGGGTTGATTATGGGAATCGACCTCCTGGCCTGTGTCCGTGGGTGGGTGCACCTAGGCATGGGCATTCCTGCCCAGGTCAAAATTGCTCCCTAGCTTGCTAGGCTGTTGATTAGGCCAGAGGGGGTGATTCCCAGATCATCCCCTTGGCCTGCCGGGGGGCAGATGGACCCCTTGGCCTGCCTGGGGCTGATCTCCGAAATTGCCCCCTTGTAGGCCAAGGGGATGATTTTGGGAATTTGCCCCTTGTATTGGCGGGGGCTGATTTTTTGAATAATTCCCCTAGCAGGCTAGAGGGGTCTCTTTGACTTGGGTGGGCACGCCCGCAGCTGGGCATGCCCACCCACAAGCACAGGCTCACGATAGGTCTGCCTGGATATGGGCATGCTCGCTCGTGGCATAACATCCCTCTGACCTGTTAGGGGGCCAATTCTCGAAATTGGTCACCGGTAGGCTAAGGGGAAGATTCTGGGAATCAGGTCCCTGGCCTATGCCTATGGGCGGGTTTGCTTGCTTGGGTCAAAGTGGCCCCCTCGCCTGCAACGGTCTGATTCTCGGAATCATCCCTCGGCAAGCCAGGGGGTTGATTCCTAGAATCAGCCCCTTGTCCTGCAGCCCCTTGGCCTGTCGTGGGGGCGAGGGATATTCCTGGAATCGACCCCTTGGCCTAGCAGGGGATGATTCCTATAATCGACCCCTTGGCCTGCCGAGGGCCAATTCCCAGATTTGGCCCTCGACAGACCAAGGGGATGATTCTGGGAATCAACCCCCGTCAGGCCAAGGGGTTGATTCCAAGAATCAACCCCCGATAAGCCAATGGGCCAATTATAGGAATCGACCCCCTCACTTGCCAGGGGAAGATTCCCAAAATTGGCCCCCTAGTCTATCAAGGGTTGATTCTGGTATGCCATGGGGTCGATTCTCGGAATCACCCCCTAGCCTGGCTAAGGTATCGGCCCCAGATAGGAAAGGGGGCCGATTATGAGAATCAGCCCGCGAGAGGTCAAGGGAACGATTCTCGGAATTTACCCCCAATAGGGGAAGGGGGTGATTCTTGGAATCGACCACATGGCTTGCTGGGAGGCCGGAATCAACCCCTGATAGGCCAAGGGGCCGCTTTGACCCGAGCAGGCACGCCCATGGCTGGGTGTGTCCACCCACAGGCACAAGCATTATCTGTGCCTATGGGCGAGTGCGCTTGGTCATGAGCGTTCATGCCTATGACACAACGGGTGTGCTCACACCTGATATGCCAAGTGCCCACTCGCGGCACAACGAGCGCGCATCATGCCCACTGTGCCACAGGCAGGCATGCAATATGGTCGCTGTGCAACCGCGGGTGTGCCCTTATAGGGAAAAGTGCCCCCCTAGCAGGCTAGGGGGGCGATTATGAGAATTTTCCAGTTGGCCTACCAAGGGGAATTGACCCCTGGCAGGTCAAGGGGCCGATTCTTCCCCTTGCCACTGGTTGATTCTCAAAATTGATGCCCGACAGGCTAGGGGGCCGCTTTGAATATAGCAGTCATGCCCATGGCCAGGTGAACCCAACCACAGATATAGCGTCTGTGCTTGTGGGTGGGAATGCTCGGTCTTTGGTGTTCTTGCCCGCATCACAGCATGCGTGCAGTGCCACGGCCGAGCATGCCTGCCCACAAACATAGGCCCCCTTTATATAGGTTCTTTAAGGTGGACTTGGCTCATCATTTTAGGCTGACTCACCATGTGCCAGGGGCCTAATTCTAGGAATCGACCCCTTGGCCTATCAAGGGTTGATTCCCAAAGTCGGCCAATTGGCCTGCCGGGGGTCCATTCTAGGAATGGGCCCCTAGCAAGACAAGGGATTTTGGGAATCATCCCCCGATAAGCGAAGGGGTTGATCTAAGAATCGGACCCCTGGACAACGCCTCTAGGCAGACACGTCCAACCATGGGCATGCCCGCTCGGGTCAACGCACTCCCCTGGCATACCAGGGGTTCGATTCCTAGAATCAGCTCCTTGGCCTGCTAGGGGCCAGTTCCCAAAATTGGCCCCTTGGCCTATCGGGGGCTGATTCCTAGAATCGGTCCCTGACAGGCCAAGGGGCCGATTATCTAGAATCGGTCCCCGATAGGCCAAGGGGCCAATTAGAGAGAATCGGTCCCCGACAAGCCAAGGGGCCAATTACCCAAAATTGGTCCCCCTGGCCTACTCGAGACCAATAGGGGGTTGATTCCTAGAATTGGCCCCTTCGCTTGCCGGGGGCCAATCCTGGGAATTGGCCGTCGATAGGCACAGGGGCTAATTATCAGAATCACTCCTCGGTAGGCCAGGGGACCAATTTAGGGAATTGGCCCCTTAACATACCAAGGGGTTGATTATGGGAATCGACCCCGTGGCCTGTGAGGGGCCGATTTTGGGAATCAGTCCCTGGCATGCGAGGGGGCCGCTTTGACCTAGGTGAGCATGCCCACAGCTAGGCCCACCCACCCATAAGCACAGGAAGTGCTTGTGCCTATGGGTAGGCATGCTCGCCCGAGGTGAAGTGGTCCCTAGAAGGTGAGGGGGGATTCTGATAATCGGCCACTTGACTTGCCAGGGTGTCGATTCCCCGAATCAGTCCCTTAACCCACTGACATTGATTCCTCGAATTGGCCCTCAGCAAGTCGAGGGGTTGATTATGGGAATCATTCCCTTAGCCTGTCGACATTGATTCCCCGAATCGGCCCCCAGCAAGTCAAGGGGTTGATTCTGAGAATCATCCCCCTAGCCTAGCCATGGTACCGACCCCACGTAGGCGAGGGGGTCGATAATGAGAATCAGCCATTGACAGGCTAGGGAAGAATTCCTGGATTTGAGCCCCTAATAGGCGAAGGGGATGATTCTAGGAATCGACCCTATGGCCTGCTGGGAGGACGGAATCGGCCCCCGACAGGCTAGGGGGCCGCTTTGACCCGAGCGAGCACGCGCATGGCCGGGCGGGTCCACCCGCAGGCACAGGCACTACCTGTACCTATGGGCTGGTGTGCTTGGTCATGGGCGTGCATGCCTACGACACAAAGGGCATTCTGTGGCTGTAGGCATGCCTGCTCAAGACACAACGGTCGTGTTGCATGCTTACCCGTGGCAGAACGGTCGTGTTGCACACTCTCATGTGGCACAACGGTCATGTTGCACACCCGTTTGGCCGAGTTCCCACTCGTGGCACAACGAGTGCGCATCATGTCCCCTGTGCCATAGGCCAACGTGAAGTATGGCCATTGTGCGACCTGGGTGTGTCCTGAAGGGGTTGATTCTGGGAATTAGACCCTTGGCCAATGCCTCTGGGTAGACATGTTTAGCTATGGGCATGCCTGCTCAGGTCAAAGAGACCCCCTAGCCTACCAGGGGGTCAATTCCTAGAATCAACTCCTTGGCCTATCAGGGGTCGATTCCCAAAATTGGCCGCTTGGCCTATCGGGGGCTGATTCCCAGAATCGGTCCCCTGTAGGCTAAGGGATGGATTATCCAAAATCGACCCCTTGGCCTACTCAAGACCAATTGGGGGTTGATTCCCAAAATTGGTCACTTGGCCTATTGGGGGACGATCCTGGGAATTAGCCCCCGATAGGCGTAGGGGTTGATTCTCGGAATCATCCCTCGGCAGGCCACGGGGCCAATTCAGGGAATTGGTCCCCTAGCATACGAAGGGGTCGATTCTAGGAATCAATCTCAGACAGGCCAGGGGGCTGATTCTGGGATTCGACTCCCGGCAGGCCAGGAAGTCGATTCTGGGAATTGGACCTCGCAGGCCAAGGGGCTGATTCCCATAATCAACCCCTTATCCTATCGGGGGTCAATTATGGGAATGCTAGGGGGCCTCTTTGACTCTGGCGGGCACACCCACGGCCAGGCGCACCCGACCTTGGGTGTGCCCTCCCATGGCACAACGGGTATGCACAGAAGGCATGTTGCCTGCATGCCCGCCTGCGACACAATGGGCATGCTGCCTGCATGCCCGTTATGTCATGGGTGTGCCCATCCTGGACAAAGAGGCCCCCTTTATATAGGCTCTTCAAGGTGGCCTTGGCTCCTCATTTTAGGCCGACTCACCATCTACTAGGCCAACCATGTCTTGAAGGGTATTTTGACACTTTTAATGACAAAAGTAATTTTCTTTACAAGTTACAATGTGCCGAAAGGGTCTTCAACTTATGACAATGAATCTTTTGACTTATTTACCTAGGAAAAATCCTAAAAACACTCAATGGGTGCTTGAACTATAAAATACAAATCCTTGAGCATGAAACCCATGCTCCAAGAATAATAATAATACTTTTTCTTTCATTTTACAATTTACAATAATCAAAAGTACATTTCATATTTATGAAGACTGAACCTAGTTATGCAATTTTCGACAAAAGGGAGACCATATAACCATAAAAAGATTGTTATAGATATTTTCCTCCAAAATAAACTATAGCAGATCAAAAGTGTCTATGTACATTTTATTCCCGTATGAATGGATTACTCTCTTATAGTGAAGGTGTGAAAACAATGTAATTTTGCATGGTATCATTGTGCCTTGTGAATAGGCTTCTTATTTATGGAATCATGACACTTACTGAATTCCTTTATTGCTAAACAAAATTCCTCCAATGGTGAATCAACCACCATGCAAGAAGATAAGAGTGAATTTGAATACTTTTCTAAAACAATTATATAACTAATGTTTACATGGTATCTTAAAATACAAATTTTAATTTCCATATGATGTTACATGAAGTTATGAGTCATTTTTATGTTTGTTGGATTATATGTTTTAATTATGATGAATTTATTTGTTTAGAATATCAACAATGCAACAATAACTTAGAGAAATAATTTATGTTTCATTCGATATACAAATATTGACATTATGATTAATTTAGTCATGTAATTTGTTCATAATGTTATGGTTGAAAACAATTAGAATTTTAGCGATATTTAGTGTAATGTTATTATATGTTTAACGACATGGATGAAATATGTTGGAATTTTAATGTGTTTTAGATCCCATTATTTTATCTTTAATGCCATTACTAAAAAATGTTGAAATTATACTTGGGAAAGAAAAATGTTATTCTACTAACAACACGAGTGTGTTTTTTTTCATTTATTTTGCACAAAAAAAATTTGGTTTTACTGCCATTTTTTAAAAATGTTAAAAATTTACCCTAAAAAGAATAAAACATCATTTCAGAATACACACTTTTCATTTTTGGATTGTTTTTCATGTTCTTTTGGGGTTTTTTTTGGTTAGAGTTCTCGTTTTGAGTTTACAATTCTCGTTTCAAAGTGTACATTGTTAATAGTTTTACGCTTAATCCAAAAATGGGTATGGAGTGCATGCAAAAATAAGTAGGGTTATTTGAAGACAATTAAATCCCAAACTATCTGTGTTATCTATACAAAACCGAAGAAAGAAAATAATCCATAAACTAGTTATGACCTCGTGGACCAGCACAAAAACAATATAAAAATGCTCATTTATTATTGTCTATACTAAAAAAATATCAGAGTATAGCAATTATTAATGTTGAATAGATAAAGAAACTAGGTCATTCGAAAAATCTAAGGGGACTCGTTTAGTTCCTGGGCCAAGACGAACTAAATCAACAACCCAAAATTTGTTCTAGTCCCCCGTAATTAAAATAAGATGCATGTGATTAAAACCAAATACAAATTACAGTTTAAAGGTTTGGGAACCACATGTAATAAGAACGATAACCTTTGGAATATTTTCTTCCTGAAAAATCATTCACTTAAGCTCAAAATCTTGAAAACAATATTTAAGCATAACTAAATAATTCAAAAGCCATTACGTACACTTAAATAACTGACGATTCCACGAGAATACCTTAAAAAATATATACATATATATAAGTTGAATCCTTAGTATAATGTGAAAAGGCGGATAAATTGTCAAGAGATGTCCATACAACTGTAGCAGGGAGCCGACATGAACATACGACCCACAGGGGCTTCACTAAGGTAGTAATACCATACAACGTGCATTCATATTGGGGGATATATATTGAGGAAAAAATGACATAATATATTGAGCATATATTAGGGGGTAAAATGTTTTTATGTTGGTAGGTATAAAGGATAGAGCTCAAAGATAATGAAAAAATGGATACCTACAATATCTAGTGAAAGTAGGGGTTTTTTAAACTGGGAAGATGTATTGGTTCATATTGGTAGAGGGTTAAATAATGTAATTTTTAGAGGTATTTTCCAATAAGTAGTCAAATTAGGGGTATTGTTTAGTATGCCATGAACACGCGTGATATGTCAGAGGTTAATTGAGTGAAGCCCCCATGGGTTGACCCTCTCGATGTAAATAAAACTTATACAACACATTCAGACTAAAAATCACACCATCTGGGATTGAAAACCTCATGAAATAAATTAGAGTTTTTACACTGACAACAAACAACCCTTCTCATGACCATTAAAGGTCTTAAAACTATCATGGAAAAATTAGAGAAATATTATGAAACCCTCCACCTTAGAATAATTATGGAAATAGTTAAGCCCCATATAAACCCTCAAAGATGTCAAAAGAGAGTCTTCGAAGAGAACCTTGGAAGGGAAAACCCCAATCATATAGTGTTTCGAATAGGTAGTAAAAACCCTCACATTTTTAGAAGCATGAAACAACAGCAAAAATTAACACTAACCTGTGACCTGTGAAGACACACAAATAACATGTAAGAAAACCATTAGTGCTATTGATGTTGGAAAAATTAATAAAATGAAAACCTCCAGGACAAGTCAAGAACCGTAAGGGGGTCGCACATCATAACTGTAGCAAAACCCACATGGGAACGAAGCCTATGAGCTGAAAATTCCGATTAAGGAGACAAATGTAATTGAAGAAACTATGTAAACCCTCAATTAACAACCCTTCCCCAAAATATTATTCAATGAAGCAATCAACTACCCCTTGATGCATTGCGACTCGCCATAACTGAATTCAAAAGGAATTTGATGATAATATATAACTTGAGACGGATACGCCTCTTCAAAACCTGACCCTATGGAATTTAGCGGGGAAAGACTCAAATCTATGGAACAATCTAGAACAATTAAAAAAAAAACAAAGATTGAACTAACTGAACTAGAAGGAGGTTACCTGAGTAATTTTGGTAGAAAATCCTTCCTCCAAGTCGAAACTAGTGTGGAGCTTCTTTGGAAAATGATGGTGATAGAATGATAGAAAGAATGGTAGGGAAAACCAGGTAGTTACCCATATCCTGTGGAATATCATATGGATCATCAAATCAAAACCCTAGTGGATCATCACTGGCTATCAACTCACCAAAATCGAGATTGTTCGACGGGCACGTGGAACCCAATGGATAAGCCTCAGGATTATATTTTAATCGTAGCACCACACAAACCTTATAATAAACCATTTTTGAAGTCTAGACATAGCCTTAGGAAACATAACGAATATCACTACATATGCTATGAGAACTTTGCGAGTTACAAAGGCAATGTTGACAAGGAATTTCTAACGCGTTCAACATAAAGTTGCTTGATTATTAGAACATAATTTTTACTATGTTAAAATTATTCAAATAGTGCAATAGCTATTTGTTGTAATTCTGACAAGTAAGCCACACTATGATTCCAAACTCTGGTGTCTTTAATAAGAAATACGAGTAAAAGTAATATTTATTTTGTGTGTGTTGTTGATGATATTATGAGATGTTACAAGTAGTATCAGAGTACCATGGTTGCAACACTGCAACATGTTTGGGTAATTATAAATAACAAATGTGTAATGCTTCACAAAGTAGAGACAATATGAGGAGAGGAGTACCATGGTTTCAACACTGCAGCATGTTTGGGTAATTATAAATAACAAATGTGTAATGCTTCACAGAGTAGAGACAAGATGAGGATAGGAGAGGGATTCACACAACCGACTATGGGAGTTAGACATGTACCTTTTTCAGAAGGAAACCCAGAAATGTGGTCTTAGTTGGGGGAGGAATCCCACAATACAAATGCAACATTGTTAGAAACCGTTCAACAACTACGAGCAAAAATGGAAAATTTAAGAGATGACAATGAATGGTTGAGACTGGAGTAGGAGAAAATTTTGAAAAGTATCCCAGATAGACAAAATCCAATAAACACTGATCCCAACCCTGATAATGAAGATAGAGTGGAAGTACACTGGCAGAGAGAGGATAATATAGAATCTAAGGGAGGACGAAACAACAATGAAGAAGGATTAGATAACATTTCTGGCAGAAAGGGAACCAAAAGAAAAAAGATTGAACTACAAGGGGAATTTATGAAGATTAAACCCCAGTCATTTGATGGAGAAATGGAAGAAACCGCAGAAGCTTAGCTAATTTATATGAATAAATACTTCCAAATCTATGAATATGGTGATAATCTAAAGGCAACGCTAGAAATTTATCAATTACAAGGCACAACCACCCTGTAGTGGGAAGAAATTAAGATTATTCAGGGAATCAGTGAATAGGAGGTGACATGGGATAACTTTAAAATACATTTCAAATATAAATATTTGACAGAGCGATTCTATGATGAAAAATCTAAGGATTTTCACAATTTGAGGTTAGGGTAGATGTCCATGGATGGATTTGTAACTAAATACACCTCCTTACTGGATGTCCCCTACATTCGGGAAGAGAAAGCTAAGGCACAATGTTTCATTAGTAGTTTACCTGCATTTATGAAGGAAAGTTTGGAATTTGACAATCCAAAGACAATGGATGAGGAAATTCATAAGGCTCGAATTTGTTATTAGAAAATGAAGCAAAAGGGGGAAGGTCGAAAAAGTTGGTTGAATAAGAAAGGACAGAAAAAATTTCAGAATACAAGAATTACAAAAACTGTCAATACTAAGAATGTACACAAAGGTTAGCAAAATAGAAAATATAGGAAAAATAAGAACAAGTTCAAAATGCATAATGAATCTAGGCAAGCTGAAGTTTCCAACAAATCGAAACCTAGTCAAGCACAAAAACCTCCCTTGCAGTGTTGATGTCGTGGTGACCCCATTATTATAAGAATTTTCCACATCATGGTAGAATAGAATCAACCACCAATATTCAAGAATCTTATACTATTGGGGAGGTGGCAAGAAGTTTATCTAGGATTAGCACTGCCTTGCAGGACCATCAGGCTAAGTAATAGCCTACACTGATAGAATTGGAAGGTAAAATAACCAACTGTATTGTTTTTATTTTAGTTGATCCAGGGGAAAGCTAGAGTTATATCAGCCCAAAAATAGTTGAATCATGCCAATTACAAGCCAACAAATTAAAAAACCCTTGGTTAGTACAACTGGCTACCAGAGCGAAAAGAAGGGTGACTGCGAAGGTAGAAAAATGTCCTGTTGAATAGTGGGACAACAAATTAGGGTGAATTTGAATATGTTACCCTTAATATTCTATGATGTATTAATTGGAATGGATTGGTTAGAAGGACATTGGTCCTTAGTGAACTATAAAGAGAAGATCATAAGCTTCCTCACATAGGAGGGAAGCAGAAAATAACTTCAGGGGATCAAAAGGCCTATTAAGCTACCACCTATTACAACCACCCAACTAGGTAAATGCATTAGAAAGGGTTGCTAGATTTATGTTGTGAAAGTTGGATACTTTAATACCAAAGATAAAAATAACCACCTTAGGGAATTTACCAGTCATTCAAGAGTTTGCTGACATATTTCTAGAGGAAATTCCAGGGTTGCCCCCGAAGCAGAATATTGACTTCACAATAGGATTGGTCCCGGGAGCAACCCTAGTGTCAAAAGTAATACATACTTATGCATGAAGACAAACAAATATAGATATAAACAAAAACACAGAGATGCATTAGAAATAAGACTTCATTTCATTAATATCAAAGGACTAAAATATGCTTACATATATAATGAAATTAGCTCGAGCGATGGTAGCTTATTTTTGAGAAGAGATGTGGCGGCTACATGCCTATGAATTGTGTTATAATGAGGCTCAAGGGCCTTTTTATTATTGAACAACAAGAGAAAAACCTAAACAATCAAAACCCTAACCCTAGGAGATGGAACACCAAGAGTTTGTGGGCCCTGTTGGGGTAGTTGGGCAACCAACTTCTTGGGGTCATAACTTGGCCATGTTATTTCCATTCGGTGCATACTATACCTTGTTGGAAATATATCTCTGAGTACTAAAGGATTTGTAGTAGGTCCATGGGTATAATTACGTGCCCGCTACGAACCTCAAAAAAACTCCATTTAGGGGGTCAAAATTGGTCCAGTAGTTCAGTACCCAAAAACCTGCTAAAAATAGTAAATGTTGCTAGAAACAAGGAAACCAATGACACTGACTGGAGTTCTAGGTGGAATAGGCAGGAGCCACCAATATCCACCTGGATCAAAAATCCCTCTATTGTATGAGCATTCCTGAGTGAACAAAACATAAGATGAAATTATAAGAGTTACTTGATAAAGGGTACATTTGTCCAAGTGTGTCACCTTGAGGAGTCCCTGCGTTGTTTGTGAGGAAAAAATATGACACCCTACAATTATGTATCGATTATAGGCAACTAAAAAAATTGACAATAAAAAATAAATACCCATTTCCAAGAATCAACGATTTGTTTGACCAAGTTAAGGGCGCTACCATATTCTCTAAGATTGATTTACAATCTAGCTATCATTAGATCAGAATAAAGGAAGAATACATTTACAAGACCACATTTAGGAATTAATATGGACATTATGAATTTTTTATTTTTCCCTTTGGGCTTACCAATGCCCCAATAACATTTATGAGCCTAATGAATGATATTTTTCATCCTTACTTGGATAGATATGTCCTAATTTTTATTGGTGATATTCTAATTTATTCAAGGAACTTAAAAGAACATAAGGAACATCTTTGGATAATGTTTCACCAATGTTCTTTGCATTCAATGCCTTCGTGTTTTTAGTTATGTATGTTGCCTGGTTCTTTTATATATGTAGTGTACCAAAAAAAAAGCCCGCTAAAACCTCCGACTGCCCATATCTTTTCAGTTGCGATGAAGTTCTGTTAAAACCTCTGCTATAGAAAATAGATGTTTTAGTGGATGTTTTCTTGACAAATTTTGTCAAATTTCTAACACTAGAAACCTGTGTTATAACATTTGATAGAAGGTAATTTCCTTGTAGTGTGACCAAATATTTATAAGAACTCACCAACAAAATTTCAAAATTAAAGAGAAGGTCAAGTGAGGCTATTAGTAGTAGTAAGCCCCCAAGTATTTCCCTTTCAAAAGGAATAAAAGCAACAACAATCAGCCAGATAAATCCACCCAAATTTTAAATGTTGTGTTGAATATTGAAATTATAGGCATGGATAATTATTGTTCCTTTCATCAGGAATGGTATTCAGAGAAAACATGCCCTTAGTGGAACCACAACATGAATCCTATGGTTGCACACATTGTTGATACCTTACTAGAAGATGAGCAGTTTGATCATACAAAAGAAACAAATCAACCTGCAGCAGCTGAGGAAAGTATAGGTATTGGGCATGTAGTTAATGCTTTTGATTATATTCTCAATGTCTACAAAAATAGTGTTGAAGCACTTCCGCAAAGTGAAGCCCCTCCTCAAAAACATAATGGTAGATCTAATTTGAGGAGCTAAGGGCCCATTTCTAAACAAGAGGTGATGAGACAAAAATTTGGAGCAACTATCAAGAAGGATCTCACCACCATCCAATCTTGGTTAGAATGCACAAAGTAAGTCTAGAAATACTACTACTTCTAATAACACTTCCACCAATAGAAAAAACAAATACATCACTCCAGAAGTGTTAAATAAAGCTACACCTCCAGACACTTCAACATTTCCTGCCAAAAATGTAACAATTGATTATAATATTGTTGAAGGTTTGAAGATAGCCCATGCCAATATTTCCATATTCGAGCTCACAAAGATAACAGGCCAATGTGAACTACTTGTTGAAGCCTTTTCACAACCTTTAGCAGGTGAAAAAGCTTCTACCTCTCAAAGGGTGTTTGGTAAGTCTTCTGGAACTCTCGAATGCCATTATCTATTGTTAAGAAAATTAATGCTAAATGGGATAAAATCGATGCACAAATTATTCAGCTCGATAGAACCCTTGTCCAAGCTATTGGTGAACTTAAGAATGTTATTATCCGATTATCATTTGATCACCGAGTACACCAATGTATAAACATTTTAATTGTGGACACCCCTGAAGTCTATGGCATACACTTGAGTAGATATTGTTCTAGTAAAATACAAGGGTATTTTACCATAGATTGATCACACTTATGGCTTCCATATAAGGGAAGAAACAACCAGATTGGAGTGGAGATTGAACCATACATGAAATACACTGTGACACCACTTGAGGGTCATAATGAGCCTATTTTCTTTGCTGATTTGATCTTTGGAAATTATTTTTTGGAAACTAATAACGGGTGTTATTAAGCATAACCATCCCTGTCCCATCTGATACACAGTTGGGGTTCCTACCTCGTACTCCAATTGGTGCTAATGAATCATGTAATATAGATGTACATAATACTAATAATAGTATAGGAACCAGTTTAGTAGTTAATAATATATGGACTATGTACTTTGGTCATTCAAGAATGTAGGATGGATTTGGAGTTGGATGCATACTTATATACCCACATAATAAGAATTACATCCTATCATTTCATTTGGATTTCGAGTGTACAAATAATGATACCGAATATGAAGCACTCGTGCTTAGATTAAAGAAAGCCATTGATTGGAAGGTAGAGTTGCTCAAGGTAATTGGTGACTCAGAAGTGGTCAGTTGTCAGGTACGAAACATTATCCGATGTGTTTGACTAAATATTAAAAACTAACAATAGGAAGTATGGTGATTGATTAATTATTTAATATCTTTCAATATCATTTATGTTCCTAGGCTTCAAAATGTTGCAACAAATGCATTAGCTAATGTAGCTGCTAGAATGTCGCCATTGAGAAATGGTTTTTCTATAAATATTATATATAAACCTTCTGTGCCTGATAACGTCACTAATTTTCGTGTTTTCAATAATGACCAAAATATATTTCATTTTATGGCTAATATGGACATGTTCAAATATGATTCCATTGAATAGGATGAGAATGACAAGGCTTTGCAGGAGGCATATAATGTAATGAAAGGAAATAGTATGCCTAAAGGCGTAGTGTCCCTTGAAAATTTATATGACCTGCAAAACTAGTTTAGAAGACCAATCAATACTAAGACTCAAAGCTCAAAGCTATCATTTGAATAAGTCAACCTAAGAACTCAAGAAGATATGAAATATGTAAACCTCGGTACATGTTGTTATCCACAAGAACGACAAACATTCATTCACCTGTTCAACTAGTACTATGATGCATTTTCATGGACATACATCAATTTGAAGACATGGGATAATTCTATCATCCAACATGTCATTAACATTAAATAAGGGGTGAAACCTTTTTAGCAGAATCTAAGGAAAGTTCATCCAACGTTGGAACCCGTGATTCAAAAGGAATTGAGAAAGTTGTTGGATGCTTAAATCATTTTTAAGGTTAGACATTCCACTTGGGTTTCAAATTTGGTCCTAGCCAAAAAGAAGTCTGGTGAGATAAGGATATGTATAGACTTTCAAAACCTCAACCGACATCAGAGAAAGATAATTACCCAGTGTTATCCATGGAACAAATCCTCCAAACAATATCTGGGTCTGAAATGTTCTCACTACTAGAAGGTTTTTTTGGGTATAATCAAGTGCTAGTGGCGGAACTGGATTGTCTCAAAACTACCTTTAGGACCAAGTGGGAAACTTTTTCTTTTAAGTGTATGCCATTCGGGCTTATCAATGTTGGTGTTACATTTAAAGAGAAATGAACATCGCTTTCCATGGCCTAATTGGCCGAAGCGTATTTTTTTATTTGGATGATGTAATGGTGTTTTATAAAAAGAGATTAGATCATGTACATCATATGAAGCAAATATTTGAGTGGTGTTGTAAATATGGGATTTTTCTCAATCCCAAGAAAACCATACTTGGTATGTCAGAAGGCACTCTCTTAGGACACATCATTGCAAAGAATGGAATCAAAGTTGACCCCAAAAGGGTCAAAGCTATAACTCATATCATGTTCCTGGTGAATAAGAAGGTTATGAATATTTCTTAGGGAATATTAATTTCCTACGAAAGTTCATATCTGATTATGCTCAGATAATTAAACCTTTGTAGGAGATGGTTAGCAAGATATGACTTATAAATGGGGCAAATGGGAAAAGGGTGTTTTCTCTCAAATTAAACAAGCTATTTCTAACACACCTGCATTATTTAGTCTTAATTATGAAAAATATTTCCTGCTTTAAACTTTTGCTTCAGATTGCAGTCGTACTGACTCAGAAGGATGTTAAAGGAAACAAATGACCGATTTATTTCATGCATGTTGGTTCACAAGGGTCAAAGATAAATTATCTTGCCATTGATAAAAAAGCGTATGTTATGTATAAGAAAGTAAAATATTTTAGGCCCTATATCCTTAAATCTCACATGATTTTGTGCCTCATCTAGTGATCATACACTTTTTTTGCAGTAGGAGCTAGGTGAGAAGAGGAAAAACTTGATGACCTGCTTACAATAATATGATTTGGAGTTTAAACCAGTTCATACCATTAAGGGTCATGGCCTATTTCAACTTGCAGCTGAAGCGAGAGATGCTCCCGAGAAATATCTTTCAGGTTGCGAGTAAGAAATAGAAATGTATAATGTTGAACAAGTTACCTAGACCAAATCTACAATGCCATGGTATTCAAACATATGAAAATTGTTAGAGCACAACACCTTCCCACATATTTATCAAATAAATAAAAGAGGAAAATCCACCTTAGAGCTCTACCTTATCATCTTATTCATAGAGTTCTTTTTAGAAACCACCACAATGGTGCCTTTCTAATATGCCTTGAGCCTCAAGACATAAAGAAGGTACTAAAAGATCTACACAATGGACTGAAAGGTGGTCACTATCTAGGCAATACAATTGTACATAAATTAATAAAGGTTGGTTATCATTGACCCACCTTATTCAAAGATTATCATGCTTATGCTCATAAGTTCCCAGCTTGTCAGAGATGTGCCGATCAAGATCAGAAGTTAGTCGCCCCGCTGCTACTAGTAACAGTTGAGGAACAATTCTAACAGTGGGGACTAGATGTTATTGAAGAAAATTTTCCACATTTGTTGAAGAAACACTGATATATTCTGACAACAACATATTATTTGACTCGGTGGACAAAAGAAGTTCCTTTAAGACAAGTTAATGACTAGGAAGTCATACACTTCCTAAAGTAGAACATTATAACCAGGTTTATCATTCCCATGTCCCTTGTCTTTGTTAATGTGACGTATTTTTCTTCATTAAAACTTTATGAATTCACATTAGAAAATGGTATTGTATTAAAGTGTATATCTAAATATTACCCATAGGGAAATGGTTTAGATGAATCAACAAACACAATTCTCATTCGCATAATCAAGAAAATCATTTTCTCTGAGTAAAGGATCTGGCACAATGCTTTAACAAATGCTTTATGGGTTGACCATGTAACTTAAAAGCCTTCCCTAAAAATCTCACCATACTTCCTGGTATATGCCAAAGAATCTATCTTTCCCTTGAACCTGTATCTCCTAGCCTTGCAACTCTCCTAAGAGTATCAAGTTAGACCTTTCCTTTTGGTTCAAAGTAGGATAGATACCTTGCTTAAACTTGAGGAAGAAAGGCTCATAGCCAAAGAAATATTTCTCATCCATCAAAACCATATCAAGCGCTAGTTCGATAAGAAATCCACAGGGACTAAGATTTTTGATGTGGTTGACTTAGCATTGAAGTGGGACGAAGCCCATGAAGAGAAAGGAAAACAAAAAAAGTTCCGACCTTTATGGATTGGCCCTTTCACCATCAAGGCAAATCTTGGTCACAATACTTTCAATTTGAAATCCTTAGACTCGAGGAATGATCCTCTTCTCGTAAATGGCCAAGATTTAAAATGTTATTCCAAAAGCAACTCTAAGCTGTGTTTCTTGTACAATATTCTCTTTTGTTCTCTTTCCTTTTCTTCTGTCTTAGTTATATGTGTTTTGTGTCAATTTGGGCCCCGTATTGTTTTCTTTCTTGCTCATTGTACATAAATAAGACATTGTGTGAAAAATGTCATGGCTTAGAAAGTCTTTGTAGTGGAATAAAGAGAAAATGTGACAACCACAATGCTTGGCTATATGTTTGTTTGCCTTATTTGTTTTGGAATATGCCATAGGTTGAGCTAAGTTCAAACAAAAAATAAGATACATCCAAAAGGAAAACCTTGAGGGAACACATTAGATCTACATCTATTCTAGTATCCAAACTCAACTTGGTGTGTTACATGGTTATCCAATCCAGTAGAGAAAGATAAAGGGAAAATGTAAAGTGAACAAACCAATATCAGAGGTTATATAAATACTTCTTTGAAGGGGAGACCTCCTATTCTCTTAGTAAGTCAGGATCCATTTTCCACCCATTGAAAATAATAAGTGTCAAAGCAGAGTTCTATTACATAAATAAATAAAGGGTGAAAGAAGAGAAAGGCCTCCTACACGGGGAGGTGAAGCAAGCGACTTTGCTGGGGTACTGTCCAGGCTTGTTGGCAGCGAAGTAACGCTTGTTCTCTTGTTGTGACTCCATGGAGGTACTGTCGAGGCCTGCTGGCAGTGGAGGAACAAAAAAGATGAAAATCATACTCTCAATATCTTAAACTCGTCGCACACATTATCCTTTCCTATATTGAAACAATTGTGATATAACATATTTTTGTGTGTTGAAACCAAGTGAAAGTGAAGTGAGGTACTATGTATACAACCAAGTCGAGAGGGGAAGCCAAGACAATATGATTAGTGAATCAATACTTTCTGAATGGTTGACCCTCTAGGTGAAACACTATCCCAGGTAGAGAAGCTGAAGTTTTCCCAGTGTGTCACCAAGTGTTGTCCCTGTTACAACACCCTCCAAAATATCGCTACATTCAAGTTTTGGAGCATACATAACTTTTGCATCAAGTCTCACCTTGGTTGTCAAGTGCCATGTCGAGTCATTTTATGTATTTCAGGCATTCTTGATTGTTCTTGGGTGTCGTCACATTGATTAGAACATCTCTAGTACATTTCATGGTCATGACACCTTTGTTTGTTGTAGAATGAGACTTTTGATCAAAGTCTCTTTGTAAACTGACGTTTTGATGTTTATTTATCATTATTCAACCATCTCTAAATTATATTGATGAGTAGGATTTTTCCACACATGATTCTATGTCTAAACTCATTAAGTCTTCCCTTTGTTATGTATTCCACACTTATACAAATTTTGGTTACAAAGTGAACCCATTGAGGTTAGGAGCACAAAATCACACTCTCAAGACTTGAGAGGAAATCCCTCATTGTTCAAAAGTGTGCCCTGTATCCCCAAGGGCGCATAACACACTCCTAAGCATCATTCCCCTTTCCTTGTTTCGAACTACCCCCTGAAAAATCAAGTCTTCCTTTCAACATAGTCCTTCGACTTGAAGAGGTGTGTGCTCCTTGAGTGCATGAGCATGCTCTGAAGACCAAAATATAACCCCTTCAACCTTCACCAATGTTCCCTGTGCTCTCCTTTGAATTCTTGAGCACATGATCACATGTTGAAGCTCTAAAGCCTTTTCCTTAAGCCTTCAGCTCTGTGCCCTATGCCCCTCTTATTTCCCTTGAGTGCACAATTCACTTGGGAAGCTCGAAGCCTCATCCTTTGTCCTTTTTACCTATGCCCTGCACCCTCCCTTGAGTTTCTCTCTCTCCTCTTGAGTGCATGAGTGCATCCCAAAGCCTGAAAGATTCATCTCCCTAGTCCTCCAACCTTTTGAAGTGCGGCCTTGCACCCATAAGTTCTCCTTGCTTCTCCTGAGTGCACTATTAAGACATGAATACAAAATATACATTAAACATTTTAGAATAGGATATTTTTTAGGATGATGTTTGCTTTCCATGAGTGATTGCAATTGCAGGTGTTTTAAGAAAAAAATTAAAAGGATGCATGAAGAAGATTGGGCAAAGAGGGTAGTCAAAGGAAGCATTTGAAAACAAAGAAAAATTTGAAGTCTTGATGATCAAAGCACCCCCTAAGGACTCCATGAGATAAAATCCCTTTTGGAGGGTGAAAACATCAATGATCAGAATATGCATACAAGAACAAAGACACAAGTGGCATCCATGTCACCCATTGAAGAAATTCCATGTCATGAGTCACTATAAGTCCCAGTCATTAGTAATAGCGACTTGTCATGTCTCATCACATGATGATGTGAAAGTTATGATGTACTTATGTAATTATTGTAAAGACAAATAAGTGGAATTCCAAGAGTTCTGTAATGAAAAAAGAGCCATGTATAGAAGTCCAAAATACATGTAATTCCAAGAGTCATATGTAATTCCAAAATCCATTTGGAAGTCCAAGGGTTCTATAATTCCAAAGGTCATTAGAAGTTGGAAAGTCAAGAGTCATGAGGATATGAAAGGTCACGCCTCAAGTTATAAAATGATCCTCATTACTCAAGAAGAGTACTTTTAACCTTGGATTCTCCCACAAGGCAATAGAGAGATAGAGACAATACTTTTGGGGAGCAAGTAGTGGCTCTAACGCTCCACTATTCGAGCTAGTGATGTTTATTATACTTATCTATCTTGGAAATTTTTCTTAATACTCAAAGCCATTTGGCCAACAAATTTTCATGCATGGACTGTGAACATTTTAAGACTATTCTTGTAATGTTTATGATTCATGTTGGCTTTCACATGTACTAAAGTAATTGAACTATTTCAATGACTTTAGTGCTTAACTTGTTTGAAATGCGTTGTAATGATCTTAACGATCGATGTGTCTATGTGAGCTATTTCACTTGATGTCTAACGATTATTTCTCGTTATGTGCATGTGTATCCATTAGATTAGTACTATAAATTCTCTTTTAGAGGCTCACTTTCTCCCCCATATAATGAAATAATATTGATACATATACAACTGAAAATTCACAAGGAACACTCTTTTTCTCATTCAAAAGCACATGTGTGCTTATATCTAATTCTAATTGCTTAAACCGAGGCTAACCTTTAAGTAAATGACAGTCGATATGTATTTCTAGATGTGACTCCTACACCAAATGGTGTGAGGTCTAATTAGGACCTCATATTGGGAGATATCCTATATGTTGGCTGTATATAGCATCGTCAATAGAACCATGCTATGATACCAATCTGTGGTATCAGATATCACCCAAAGAGAGTGAGACCTAATTTGGTACCAATAAGTAATGCCCCCACCCCACATTTACCTAATATCACTTGCCTTCCAGGGTAAACATGAGACAAAGAGTTACTAAGACGTGATCCGATCTCTAGTATTCAATTATGGAAGTGGGGATGACATTTAAAAAGTCACAAACATCCCTCAAAACCTACAGGACACTTAGGGACCAAAGAACCACCCCAGGTACCAAACCATGAGCTGGATTGCTTTTTCACTAACCTAGACTCCCAACTACATGCACAAGCCTCCAAGGGTGTGGTTATAGGGCTCCAACTACACATATGACATTGCTTCCATGTGGTTATAGCCAAAAATATTTAGTTCAGAGGGTGCAATCCTGAGATCTAAGCCACTTTTCCAGGCCAACCTCAAGTCCACTACAAGGGCTTCTTATAACTTCTCAAAGTGATAAATGAAATAATGACAATGTTATTTTTACAAAACATGAACCATAACTTGAACTAACAAGGCCTAACCATGATAGTACTTTCATCAAATATATGGTGAACATGTAAACTACAGGCCATGAATGCATATCTGATCATAGGAGTCTGAAACTTATCTTAGTATCACCAAGAAGGTCTAATTCCCTCTCATAATAGTTGTAATAACCCTTGTTATCCCATTCATTCATTAACCATCAAATATGTATCAAATCCCGAACAAGTCATAAATAGAGACATTATAAATCCATGATTATAACCATCATATAACTAGATTAATAACCATGATAGAACAACCATCAAATCATCATAATAACAAGTACAAGTGATTATAAATTACAATAGGAAAACAAATCTTATTAACTGATGCAAAATCCAACCAGGTCAGGGATTCCACGTACCACTCGACCATAGATTAGGCTTAACCAAATATTTCTTTGAGCCAATCACCCTCCTGCCATATTCCAAGTATGAATCTAGGATCTCAAGACATAAAAAACCAAGGCTTCTTGGAGAATAAACCACCTCCACCCTTAGGTTACTGCGATCTCACAAAATCCGGTTAAGAGATCACAAGCCCAAAACAAGCTTGAATGCCTTATATTTTCTTCATCAATACCCCTAGAAATTCTCCTATCCCCACCCAACTGTCGAGGGCTTCCTGGAGATTAAACCACCTCCACCCCCACCTCAACCCCCAACCCTTGGGAATTTTCCTGAGACCACCTCAATCGGTTACAAAATCTTTAGGCAATCTAAATCTCAACCAAAAAGGAATCCCATCATGCCATGTTTATCTAGGAAATTACAAGGCAAGGCTTAGATCAATGTCAAACTAGGCAAAACCCATGCCAATGGCAACAAATGAACCCAATAAACCAATGCATGTACCATGCATTGACACATCAACTAGGAAATGACACATGCACACATGTTACTTGAAAAATCCTCTTGCTAAAGTTGTTTGATCCAACCTTCCTTGCTACTCCTATGCTTTCCTTGTCATTGCTTGCTTGCTATATTGATTTATCCTCTTGATGATCTTCTCTCTTTGAAACTAATTCTAGATCCAAACTAACAAAAATCTATGAACTGATCCTCATAATCCTTTTTATTATTGATGCCTCTATTTTCTTCATTTTTCTCTACTTTTCTTTCAATTTCCCTCTCATCCAAATTTGTGACCCTTCATCTCCCTTTTCTCCTATTTTCCTTTATTTTCATAAATAAATTCCAATTAATGCCTCTTTACCTTTGCCAATTTCCTTAGCCATAAATAAAACAAAGTGACACCCACTAGGATGTTTTTCCCAACATTCAACTTGGAATACATGTCCCATGACCTTAGTCTTATTATTTTTCCTTTATTAACCTTTATTACATGAAATTTTAACCTGATACTATTACAGAAAGACAACCATGCACAATAGAGACAATAATTTTACCCTAGGAAACTTAACCTTGGGTTAAAACCGAACAAACTTTCTTTGGAGAAATTATTCTTTAGCAAGGTTTTACAAATTCAATATTTTTCTTCTTGCTAAACCACGATATCATAGTTAATCCTAAGTTGAAGCAACACCTTGAGTTTCTCTTTTTGTCATTTTCACTCCCAACCCAATTCAAATATGTGTATCCCTATAGCCTCACTTCACCACCTGATACATATGTAAAACCATATCCAACTATACCATGAAGGTACCTCAATGCATGCTTCGTTGCAACGTAATGCACCTGCCTCGACTCAAATATATTTTGGCTCAAGGTGTTCACTACAAAGAAAATATCTGGCCTAGTGTTAACCAACTACATCAACTATCCAATCAACTCCATGTACATCTTGGGATTCACCAAATCTAAATTTGAAGTGAAATCACCCAGCTTCTTTAGATTGGTCGCCATAGGTGTAGCGATGGACTTGCAGTCCATCATATTGAATATCCTAAAAATTTGAACAATGTAGTTCTTTGTCCAAGGAAGACTTTTTTAGGCCTCTACCACATCTCTAATACCAATAAATGGTTCATCAGGCCAAGATCCTTCATTGAATACATCACTATAAGTTCTTTTTGGTCACTTTGACTGGATGCTCCTTTTAACACTGAAGTAGATCATCATGCAACAATATTGGTTGGTCCCTTTGTCGAGGAAGCAAATCCTCCTATCACTATTTCTCCCTCTATCATTGAAGCATGCCCTATTTTCTAGCATGGTCCCCTCATAGAGGGGATAATACTCCTAGAGACCTCTTTTCTTCGAGCATCTTGTTTGACAATCATTGTGTTGGAAGGATGCTTCTTCCACTTTTCCTGATTGTCTACTCCCTCTGAAATGGAAGATCTTCTAGTCATATAGCATGGTTGTGGACATCCTTAAAATCTGTACAATCCTCCCTCTCTAATACCAATCACTCTTGTTGAATTTATGCTTGATCCCTTAGCCCATGCAAGAACCTGACCATCTGGTGACTAGAGAAAAAATCTCCTCGTAGTCCACTCCCTCTTTCTAGGAGAAAACTCTTGCCAAAAACCTTGCTTTGTATTTCTTAATGTTGCCATTTGAAGGATGAATCATCACCTTGGAAGCATCCATAATGGACTTATCTTTCCTTTTTTCAAACCCCATTTAGGAGAGGCATGGAAAAGGAAAAATCATAACCAGCTAATCATTTTCTGGTATTTAAAGCATGAAAAATAAAAGGAAAAGAGGCTAACCAAAAAATCAAAGGAGGAAAACTATGATTGGAAGTATTTATCTCTTGATCAAAGAAGAATTTGTTGAGGGTTGTAGGGAACTATCAACTCAGACCCTCTTGATCCTTGCCTCCTTGTAGACGATCACTAAAGTACTTGGAAGTATACTCTCCTCCATTATCCGACCTCAAAAATTGATCTTCTTCAAGTTTTTTACCTGATCCCTAAACTCCTAGATCCTACTAAAGAGGTATCCTTCATCAAGTTTATATTCCTTTATCTTCTTTTGTGATTGATGTTCATCATCATCATCATCATCGATTGTTTATGCATGTTTGTTATAGACATATTTGGGCACATCAACCCCAAATTATATGTCTATGTATTAGGGCTCATCTACCCCTAAAAGAGTTGTTTCATACCCTCAAGGAACATAGTCATTTGAATACATCATTCCCCAAAAGTTCCATCTGCGAAACCATCCAGAAACTGCCTAAATTGAACCATACTGACTGCTCCACTGGCAAAGTGCGATGCATACTGAGTGGTACACTGTCAGGGTACGATGCATATTGTTTAGGCATTCTATAGGGTGCGATGGGCAAGGATGGACAAATATCCGGGACATTTGTCAGTTGATTGCTCATGGAATCTTCTAGAAATTTCTTCTATGCCACTTGCCTCTCTGAATTCGCCCAAGGATGAATAAGGGATCTAAGAAAATCTCCAATCCCTTCTCTTATGGAACCCATTGTAACAAGTGGAATGACACTAATCAAACCCCATGGATGACTCACACCCTTGCAAAAATCTATAAATGGATCCTTCATCCAAGAGATCTATAGGCTGGAAGATTGTGAATTGCAAGGAAGTGCTGATAGTTTGAGGAGAGAATATTGTATTCTTGTTGGAGTGATCTTGATATTTAATGAGGTGAAGAAGGATTGAAGCTGGGAGGATGATGCTGGATCAAACAACTGGGTTGTAATTCTCCTTTCTATTAATAAATCTCTTCAAGTTTTCTTCCATATGATTGTGCAATTGTGAATGTTATCATTTGTGAATGCTATCATTGGTTCATTATATATCTGATTTTGTAATGTTTATCTTATAATAGATCACGATGCTTTGATGGTTCTTTGTTGCTGTACTTGTGCAGGTACTCTCCAAGCATGTTAAGTACGGGGAGGAGTTGCAGGATCTGTCAAAGGGGAGAGAGATCAAGCAAAGGATTAAGCAGAAGTTCCAGGTTGGCTCCATTATCTTTCTCTTATTTGTTACACATAGAAGAAGTCATTGAATTGTTTTAAACTATTGTTTCTAGGGTAGCTGCCAAACCTAGAGGGCTAGCATTCTTAAGGAATACTAATTTTCCCATAAGCAAATTGGTGACTCTGTTGGGGAATGAATAGATGTTTGTTTGTTGCTATTGTTTGTTTTATGTTCAATTTGATAAACTATAGACAAAGTCTGAAGTCAGCCAGGTAGCCTTCGAACTGCTCTTGCTCTGCAATTGCATAGTAGATGAATGCTGCTTCAGTTGATCTTTGGTTTAGTTTATGAATTGAACATTTGACTTGCAAGCAAATCTAGATGCCCTTTTGGTAGCTCAGTAACCTCTCAAGACAGTCCATTATACTTTTGTTGGGTCCCTATAATACTAGTGATTACCCCATTACTATTGTACTTGTACCCCTTATTAATGTTGTTGTGCCCCTATTGTCCCCATATTGTTATTACTGTGCCCCATAGAATCCCTCTATTGTTATTTTTGTGGCTTTATATTATTATTGTTAGGTCGGTTGGGTTATATTGTGACTCTTTAGACTCCTATATATAGAAAGGAGGCTTTCTCATTTGAATCATCCAAGAATTGTTAATTTATGTAATGTAAAGGAGGTTTCCCCCTCAAAGAGGCTGAATTCTAAGGCATTGATCTATCTTTTCTATATTTTTCTTGAGCTGGTTTCATAACATATTGCCACTTTATTCATTAGTTGTATCACCATCAGAGGGAGCGCATGCTAGAAGGCCACAATGCCATTGCGCCAAGAAGAGAGAGAGATCACTAAGTATGAGATCTAAAGAATCATTGTCAAAGACTATGGAGCATTACAATGAGCGCTAGATTGTTGTGTGCCCGTGGATATTCACGATCATTGACCACAGAGGTAGATTCGGGAGGTTAATGACTTCTCACAGTTCATTCTCACAAGCCTATGATGGAGTCACCTTTTTCACGTTCACTGAGTGGCTAACTATTCATAGGTGGAGAAATATGAATTTTAAAGTCTTGTTCATTATCATAAAGTGAATGACTTTTTGTGGGCGAATAGATCAAGAATTTCGAGCCCTGGTGATTAATTTATGTACATGTGCTCCAATTTTTTTTAAATAATTTTTTTGCCTCTTTTATTGATCTGTAAATTGTTTTAGATATTCCACTAGAGAGTTCGTCACAACAGATTTGATAATATTATATTAAAAAATTGAGATTCTACACTATTTCAGTGTTATTAAAATTTAAGATCTGTAGATTTAACTGTAATTAGTGCATGCATGCAAATGGAAATTATGCAGAAAAGTAGACAACGACGAATAAGCCCACACACACACACAAGACACAAGATATGCTCTCTGGGAAACCCTTTCAGGAGAGAACCCAGTTGGAAGGGAGGTCGCTTCTCTCTCTTTCTCTTTTTGGAAATATGGCAACATGTACAAAGAAATAATGCTTGTCACCCATGGACTACTACAATGCACATATCCTCTCTGTGTGCTCTACCTCTTATCTCCCTTGGCTATCTTTGCTAAGCTATGGAACAAAATTCTCTCGAAAGAATGGAATGCCTCTTCCTCCTAGTGGCTCGGTTATAACAGGGCCTGATAGCCTAATAGTGGTTGATTTTGACTACATCAACTCTTAACTAGAGTTACAATATAGGATCTTCTAGAGTATTTTACATCATAATCACATGGCCAGCCCCTTTTCCATGGATAATAGGGGCCGACGCAACATCCTACCAAACTATAGTTGTGAAAAAAGGAAGGTCAACTTCTGAGTGGCATAACTTTTTCATACGGACCCCGATTGATGCACATCTTGCACCATTAGAAATATCTTTGTGTGTAGAATAACATGAAATGGTGATGCATTAAAATGAAAAATTTTTACCCCCAAAAAGCATCACTTGATGTCTCAAAACTCTCTTGGAAGGTTCCAGACCCCGTTTTGCCAAACTGGGTCCTATCGGTAAAAATGATCTCGTAAGTTGATTCCTCCACTTTTTCCGCTCCAAATGCATCGAGATGGATGACAAACAATATAATGATCCAATTCAGATCATTTAAAATAATGGTATGTCTGTTGTTATCATTTGGATGAGGGCATCATAATTATTGTTGGGCAAATGTTTAATATAAAGTTTTTACTTATTATAATCTTAGAGTGGTATCAGAGCCACAATCTTGACCAGTTATGGGATGCCAAGAAAAGAAAAACAAAAAGTGATCGCTCTCAATTGGAAAGGAAGAAAGGCTATAAGTTAAGGATGAAAAAACAAAGAGACCATCATTAAGGACCAGGAAGAGTCAGAAGAGTTATACGAATCGATGGGTGATCACGAAAGTACTAGGCTTGAAAATGCATTACAAAAGATCGCCACCACTCAAGAAACAATTGTGGAAATTCTAAAATTACAAACAGGGAAACCTAACTTGAAAATAAATAAGGGGGAAGGTGGCTATCATTTAGTTAGGGACAGCCCATCACATGAACACACCAACATTTGAAGCAACCCATTCAACAGACAAACTATGCCTCCATTCTTGGGTGATTCCTTCAAGGAGCAAGACTCTCCTTCTCTAATTGTGGAGACAGTTGGATACTCAAGATATGAGAGGTGATGGATACAGGTACTATCCTATTTCTAGTTCTGGTAGGCATCATGATTGTCATCATTATCATCCTTACAAGAGGATTGATAGGGGATACTTTCCAGATGAGTTTAAGAAAGCAAATCCACCTACTTTTTATGGATATGTGAAGAAGACAGAATATGTAGAGGCTTCGATACTTGGGATGAAGAAGCTCTTTGACTTTCATGAATACATAGATAATATGAAGGCCAAAATAAATTTATTTACCCTGAAAGGTAAAGCATACATCTGGTGGGAAGATGTGAAGCGGGTTAGAGACATCTGGATAGATGACTTGACTCGGCATTAGTTCCAGAGACTTTTAAGGAAGAAATACTTGTCAGAAAGGTACTGCGATAGTAATGCCAAATAATTCTATGAGCTAAAGATGGGATCAATGACAAATGAAGAGTACACGACTAAGTTCTTGGAGCTATTGAGGTATGTATCGTATCTTAAATATGAGAAGGCTAAAGTTCAGCGATTTGTTAGTGGATTGCCATTAGCATTTAGAGATCGGATTTAATATGATGAGTCTCGGTCACTTAACGAAGTTATTAGGAAATTGAAGTGTTGCTATGAAAATTCAAAGCATAAGAATTAATCTCGGCAAGGATGGAAAGGAAAAGACAAAGGTAAAGGTAAATGGCAGCTAAAAAGAACAAGGCCTCCGAATGCAGACGGGAAATAGAATGTCGCACCACAAAAGAGATTTAATACAGCTAGACAGGGACATGGGTCATAGCAACAACATATAGGTGAGGGTATTGTTTAGTTGGAGTGTTGTACATGCGGTAAGGAGCACATTAAGATATATTGTCCACAAAATCAGGGTGGTAGGCCTTAGATATATAGTGCGCAGGAGGCACAGACTGTTGGGGATGTTGGTAAGAGCGTTCCTCATATTTATGCGGCATTGGATAACAAATAGGCAGACCATCAAGAATTTATCATTGAGATGGACGATAAGCTTTGTGATCAATTTATTTCTATTTTAATTGGCCATGGATCTAATTATAGTTTTGTTAGCCTTGACTTGGTGGATAAGTGTGGTTTGAGTAAGGAATTGCAAGAAGAATCTTGGTTAGTGCATTTGGCTACAGGTACAAAGAAGCAAGTTCATCAATGGGTAAGAACTTGTGTATTTGATTTGAATGGTATGCCTACCATAGCATGTTTGAATGTATTACTGTTGGGATCATACAATTTTTTTTTGGGCATGGATTGGTTGTACTTGCATAGAACTAAGGTGGATTGTTACGACAAAACCATTGAGTGTGTGGATGACAATGGGGAACCAAGAGCCTTACAGGGAAAGAATAAAGCCACATAAGTTAGGATGGTGACATCTATGCAGGAAAAGTGCAATAGCAGGAAAGGGTGTGCTATTTGTCATACATATTTCTAGTGACAAAGGTAAGGAAGTTGAGGATGTAGGTGTTTTGGCAGGTACCCAATTTTACAGCAGTTTCAGGATGTGTTCCCTGAGGAGATTTCAGAGTTTCCACCTCACAAGGAGGTAGACTTTTCTATCAAGTTAGTGCTAGGGGTAGCTCCAACTTCAAAGGCACCCTATAGTATGAGTACACCTGAGTTGGTGGATTTGAAGCTACAGTTGAAGGAAATGTTGGACAAGGGATACATTAGGCCAAGTGTATCGCCTTGGGGCGCACCGATATCGTTTGTGAAGAAGAAATATGGAACTCTCAGATTATGCATTGACTATAGGCAGTCGAACAAAGTGACTATCAAGAACAGGTATCTATTTCCAAGGATTGATGACTTGTTCAATTAGTTGAAGGGAGCAAAAATGTTCTTGAAGATTGATTTCAGATCAGGATACTGCCAGGTACACATCAAGGAGGAGGACATTTACAAGACAAATTTTCAGACTAGGTATGGGCATTATGAGTTTGTTGTAGTTCCATTCGGTTTGACTAATGCTCCAGTTACATTTATGTTCTTGATGAATAGTGTGTTGCGTTCGTATTTGGATAAGTTTGTTATTGTGTTCATTGATGACATATTGGTGTATTCTAAAAATGAGGAAGAGAATGCCGAGCATTTAGCAGCAATGTTGAAGTTGTTGAGAGAGCACCAGTTGTATGTTAAGCTCAAAAAGTGCAATTTCATTCATAATGAGGTATGTTACTTAGGACATGTTGTCTCCAAGGAGGGCATTGTTGTAGATCCATAAAAGAGAAGGGCCATCATGGAGTGGGTAGCTCCCAGGAATGTGGATGAGGTGAGATATTTCATGGGGTTGGCAGGCTATTATAGGAGGTTCATCAGGAAATTTTCACAGATTGCTTATCCTATTACATCATTGCATAAGAGAGGTAATAATTTTGAATGGAAAAAGGAGTGTAAGGCCAATTTTGAGCAACTTAAGCAGTTGTTGACGCATGCACCAATGTTAAATATTGTAGAGCTAGACAAAGAAATTGTACTATGTACAGATGCTTGCAAGGGAGGACTTGGTGGAGTCCTTATGTAGGAAGGACAAGTGGTAAGATATGAGTCATGAAAACTAAACAAGTGCGAGCAGAACTACCTAACACATGATCTTTAGTTAGCAGCGAACGTACATGCATTGAATATGTGGAGGCTCTTGGCAGGAGGTTTGTAGTGATGAGTGATCACATTGGGTTGAGGTATTTGTTTGACCAATCAAATCTGAATGCCCAACAAGCTAGATGGTTGGCCACGATCATTGAGTTTGACTTTGAGATCAATTACATCAAAGGACACGGTAATAGATGCCCTTAGTAGGCGGGTACAGGTAAATCACTTATCAGCTATGGGCTCCTATGGGAAAAACTTACAGGATAGGATCTTGTAGGAAGGTCAGTAGGATGGCAGGTATATGGATCTTGTGAACAGGTTGCAACAAAGTACAGGTGCAGGTACAGGTGCATGTAGTGGTACAGGTACATGTACAATTATAGGTACATGTACATGTAGTGGTACAAGTACAGGTACAGGTGCAGGTGCACAGGATGTGGACTATTGTCTTACATCATATGAATTGGTTAGATTTAGGGACATGATATATGTGCCAGACAGTAGTGAGCTCAAGAAGGTGACCTTGAGGGAGTTTCATGTGAAACCATATTTAAGTCACCCAATCTACCAGAAGACATTGATAGTAGTGAAGAAATTTTATTATTGGCCGAATCTGAAGAAGGATGTAGCAGAGTTTGTGGCTAGATGTTTTGATTGTTAGCACATGAAGGCAGAGTGTAAGCATCTGTGTGGACTGCTACAACCGATTGCGATTCCATAATGGAAATGGGAGGTTATTTCCATGGACTTTATCATAGGTTTGCCGAGGACAGTGAGATAGGTTGACAAAGGTAGTACACTTCATTTCAATGAAGTCTACATTCTCAGCTAGCGATGTAGCATAGGTATTCATCATAGATGTCATCATATTGCATGGAGTTCCGAAGAATATTGTGTCAGACATAGATGCAAAGTTCACTTCCAAGTTTTGGAAGGAGTTGTTTGCAGGTTTGGGCATAGAGTTGGCCTTAAGTACAACTTATCATCTGCAGACAGATGGACAAATTGAGAGGGTCAACAGGATATTGGAGGACGTGTTGAGGATGTAAGTGATGCATCAACAACACAAGTGGGAAGATTATCTTCCACTTATAGAGTTCACTTAAAACAATGGGTATCAGGATTATTTGAAGATGATTATGTTTGAGGCATTGTATGGGCGGAGTTGCAATACTCCCATTAGTTGGAGTGATCCAATTAACAAGGTGTTGAATGGACCAAACATGTTGGCAGACATGGAACAGGAAATGCAAGTTATAAAGAAGAATTTGAAGGAAAAACAACTATGCATATCAGAACATGTTGTTCAAGGAGTTCTAGGTTGGGGAACAAGTGTACTTGCGCATCAAACCAAAGAAGAGGTCCTTACGAATTGGATCATGTGTCAAGCTGGCACCACAATTCTGTGGACCCTTCAGTATTATTGTGAGGATTGGGCCAGTAGCCTATCGACTTGCACTTCCTTCGACAATGAAAGTTCATGATGTTTTCCATGTGTCATTTCTTAAGAAGTATGTTAAAGATGTTGATCATGTGATTGATTGGTCTATATTACAGGTGGAACTAGATGGGAGAATTCCAGCTGGAGCCTCAGTGTATATTGTAGAAAAAGGTGCTCATGCTCCATAAATGAGCAATCGAGCAGGTTAAATTGTAGTGGAAGCACTTTAGGCCCCATGAAGCTACATGGGAGATGGAAGATCAAATGCGGGCTATGTATCCTTCATTATTTTTTGGTTGAGGAAAAAAAGTTTTGGTATGGTGTTTTGGTATATGTCTTTGGTATATGTTTTGGTACATGTCTGATGATTTTTTGGTATATGTACACATGTATATGGATGTGAATACCACCATGAGCTATGTTATAAAGCTCCAATAAGTGGTATGAGTTTCATGTCATTTATAGTTGTCATGTTTTTATTTTATCATGTTGGTTTGCTTCTCAGTAGGGTGATCTTTGTAAATACTACATCGAGCTATGTTATAAATCTCAATGGATAGTATATTTGTTTTTCAATGATTTTGTTGAGGTATAGGTGTGGTTGAATGTCGAGGACAGTATCCCCGAAGGGGGAGGGTTTTGTAACAACCTTGGTGAAAATTCCATGTAATAAAAGTTAATAAAGGCAAAAATAATAACCACGGTTGACGGGACACTTAGTCCAAGCTGAATGTTGGGCAAAACATCCTAGTGGGTGTTCATTTCAGTTATTATGGCTAAGGAAATTGGCAAAGGCAAATAAAAAAGGCTTTGGAAAGGCAAAATGGCATTTTTGGCACATTTATTTATGAAAATGAAGGAAAATAGGAGAAATGGGAGGTTAAAGGTCACAAGTTGCATGTGAGGAGGAAATTGAAGGAAAATAATGGAAAATGAAGAAAATAGAGGCATAATTGATAAAAAGGCTTCTGAGGATCAGTTTGTAATCTTTTATCATTTCAGTTTTGGATCTCTCTCATTATTTTCTCTCTCTCTCTCACTCTTGGACACCTAGATTTTTCTTGGAGCATTTGGCATTGGATCAAGAGAGGAAAAGAAGGCAAGAGGAAGGAAGGAGAAAGCAAAGAAGAGCAAGATCAGGTAGCTACAATAGTATTCTTTGCAGGTATCAATTTGCATGTATATTTTCCTTGCGAGATTTGGCATGCATGGTATTGCATGTGGTTCTTTTGTTGTTATGGCATGGGTTTTTCCAAGTGTAACAATCTTTTCATCCTAGCCTTGCCGTTTCTGGATAGCCATGGTGTGATGGGGTTCTCAAGTTTTGGTTGAGTTGGATTGTCAGATGGATTTGAAGGCGAGTGAGGAGGATCTCCAAATGATAGAACACATGGCCTAGTGGTCCCTGAACCAGATCGTGGATCACGGTAAAGCCACTGGCCTAGTAACTTGATCCGGATTTAAACAGGAACGCAACAAATTACAAACATAACCATAAATACAAAGATGCAATAGAAATAACACTTCATTTCATTAATATCAAATACTGAAATATGCTTACAAACAGAATGGAGATAAGACTAGCTCGGGCGATGTTAGCTTATCTCTGTGAAGAGATGTGGTGGCTACATGCCTCTGAACTATGTTACAATGAGGCTCAAAGGCCTATTTATTATTGAGAGACAATGGAAAACCCTAAACATCCAAAAACCTAACCCTAGGAGATGAAGCGCCAAACTATGGGCCCCGTTTGGGTAAATTGGTATATCAACTTCCCAAGGTCATAACTTTGGCATACGATCTTTATTTGACGTGCACAATACCTCGTTAGAAATATCTATCCGAGGACTACAACTTTTAAATGACCAACATCAATCTATGCCCCATTTTGGTCCTCTTTTTCCAAAAAAAATTCATTTATGGCCTCAAAACGGCTCCGAAAGTTCAAGACTTGAAAAACTACCAAAAATAGTAAATTGTGCTACAAATAAGGAAATTGAAAAAATGAAATAAATAATGTGGGGGTCCAAGTGGAATAGGCGGGTGGCCACCAATATCCACCTAGATCATAACCCCTGAGCCAGACTGTGGGTTGTGGTAAAGTCAAGATTGTGTTGCCTCAGTGGACTTAGGAATCCTTGTCGATGAATGGCAGGATATAAGGTAAAGCCAAGAGGTGGATTGCTCTCTGTTGGGCCTAGTAATCCTAGTTTGTGATATGCGGTAAATCCTAGAGAGTGGGTCTCATTTTAGGGCCTATTGATCCAGTGTGGATTGTGGTAAAGCTTGAGAGACTAGGAAATAGGAAAATTCCTCATGGTGTAGGTGGAGAGGTCCAATGGCATCCATGCGTGTTTGGCCTAGTGATCAGGTAGAGATCATGGTAAAGCTCGTTATTACATGTTTATTGTGTTGGTCTAGTGATCCATGATTTCTATTGATGAGGGTGAGGCGGTTTAGCCTCGGGATGCCCTGGTTGGTTCTTTCGGGTTGTGTCCCACATTCATGCTTGGGATATGGCACAGAGGTGAATGGATGAAGATATATTTGGCTCAACCATTCTATGGTTGGGTGGAGTGTGGTAGTCCCATCTAGGGTTTGGATTTTGTATCATCAATATGAGGTTATTTCTCCTTGTATTTCTATGAGTATTTTACTAGTTTATATGTGGATCATATGGTTGTGATTTCCTTGGTATTTTTGTTGCTATTATGTTGACTATGTATATGTTTTATGAAAATGGCTATGTATGGATCTCATCATGTTTTAACTTTTAAATGAATGAACAATGTACTTATGACCTAATAGATGATAATGCAATAAATTATATAAGGGAACAATGCATCATAATGATTCTCATATAAGTATGAGACCCCTATGCTTAAATATATTGTTTACACCTAAAGATTACATATTTGAAATATGTTTAATGAAATTCTTGTCATGGCTAGAAGGAGTCTAGTTAAGGGCTTGTTCAAGTATTTATATTTGCATCATTGTTTTATTGTTATATTTCCGTTCTAAAGGTGTCATTCAATTCTTGATAGTGACCTCAGCTCTGGGCCTGAAAAAGTGGCTCAAATCCCAAGAACATTAGCACAACACTGGGAAAAATAGTCCCTGGATGCTAGCATGCATTGGCATGAGAGTGTCCAGAGCCTCCTTCGTTGTTAAGTCCATATCATGGGAGCGTCTGGGGGTCATGTGGTCTAAAACCTTAGTGGGACCGAAAGGCTAGCTACCTGAGTGGTTGGGATGGTTCCTAAGAGTCATGTAGCTGATGTGGAAGGTATGTATGTTATGTTTCCATCGATTCCACTTCCTTAAGGTCACATAGGAGGTTGAATCTAATCATAGTAGCCTCTCATCACACATTTACCCCAATTGGCCGATGACTTGGGTAGATGTGGGAGGAGGGTTTTACAATCTCCGACATTATATTCCTCAGAGGTTTGGCCTCCCGATTGTTTCTTTCCTGGTCACCTCCCCCTGTAATCCTCTCAACTCCCCTTAACCATAGTCTCATGACGCCCAACCCCTACATCTCCACTATGAGTAGTGACAGAGGAAGGCGACGCTGCCCAGGTAGGGGAAGAGCTTGTGGTTGTCCCCCCACCACTCTAGATGACACCTCCATTGCCACCCAATTTGGTAACAACATCCTTGAGAACATAAGAAGAAGCATGGTTTCCATGGAAGGGGAGGAGACCCGCAAGGGGTGCACGTCCCTTTGGGCTCTCTAGAATCTCCTGTCCCATCAGCTGAAAGATAGGGAGTAGGAAAAGTCTAAAGCCGCTAAATGGACAACGGAGATTTCTACAGACCTCAATCATTCCATCTCCTTGCTAAAACAACTTACCAAATGCCTCAAAATTGCCTTCCCCGCCAACCTCCCATACCCTGCTATGTCTACCTCACATTCCCCTCCTGCCAAATCATCCCCTTCGCCTCCCCATAAAGCTCCTCCTCCCTCTGCACTTTTCCTCTCCCCCCCCACCCCCCGACGACCAACACTCCTCTCTTCCCCCTCATCATAACCCTTATGGGTTCGACATCCTAGAAGAGGCCCTTAAGGATTCCAGCAATGTGCATGCTCAAGGAAACACTCAAGTTCAAGAAGGCACTGACACGACTACAATGAGGCTCTAGTGCGGCGTGCACTAGCCACCGATGACATGGCGAGAAAAAGGTTGGTAATTGTCTTTTCATTTTGATTAATAAATATCAGAGCGACCCTGTTTTGGCTTGATGGACATCCGAGTGACCTCGCCTCTTTTGTTAGGCCTAAGTACGTATGATATGGGCCCGAGAAGCTCCCAACACCATTACAGTTTGCAACTATCCTCGATTTACAGTCATTAGTTATGGCAACATGAGGCTCAACAATCCAGTGTGAGCTGAATGGCAATATTTTTCACATGTTAAGCTCTCTGGAAAAAGACTTTGGTTTCTTGTCCTAGGAGGAGAGATTTTTTTTATCACACTTTGGTTTCCTCATTCTAAGGCAAAGATGGATACTATGTTTGTACATCGTGTAAATATTGATTTGTTAATATAATATAAGAATGCTTGCTTACAAAAGAAAAAAATGCATAAGATTAATAAATATATATATATATATATATAGGTAATCTAAATTGTAGACAAAATAGACTTTCCACCGGATCCGACAAAAACAATTTCAAGAAAGAATGTGAATTTTTTTAATTATTAAAAATGCATTTTTGAATTTACAAATGGATTCAACACCCTAGAAAACCCTTGTGGCTCTCAAATTATTATATAGATTAAACAACTTAAACTAAAGATTTAAAAAATCTTTGCCTTGGGTTAAAAATAACCAAAAAGAATGTCGTGAAAAGTCATTTTGTCTATATATATATATATATGGGTTTAATTATGCCACTTAAATAGGTTATATTCCATAGAAATACCATGGGTCAATACAATTAGTTTTCAATACTATAGGTCATTTTAATTTTTATTATTATTTTATTTTTATAGGGTTATTTTAATTTTTTACCCGAGTTAAAATGTTTCCATTACTACATTATATTACAACATTTCTACTATATGGGTATGATAAAAAATATCCATAATATAAACAAAATTTCCCCACCCCCCATTATTTAATAAAATAAAATTTAAATTTAAATTTGTAAAAACAAAAAAATTTAATAAATAAATTACTTTAAAATTAAAAAAAAAAACAACTTAATTACAACCAATAACATGATCTAAATTAAAAAAGCCTATTAAATTATTAATTATAATTATATAGAATTATTTTCATTATTTTTAATAACGAATAATATGAAAAAGATAAATATCAATATTTAATAAAAAAATTTCAAAATAAATATAAATTATTTTTTTAAGATATTTTTAACTTATAAAATAATATTAAATTATTGTTCTAAGATATTTAATTATATAACATAATTTGAAATTAACAAAATACATATATATATTTATATATATATTATTATTTATTTATTCATCAAAACATATTTCACTATTTTTATTTATTTCACGAAAACATATTTCAGAGTTAACAATAATATAAAATAATAATTAACATTTAAAAAATAAAAATATATTATTTTTTATAGATAAAAACACGCTTTACTTTGGTATCATGTACTTAAACCACTTAATATCATAAAAAATGTATAAAAGAAAAAACATTGGTAAGAAAGTCCACTATTATACTTTTTTATTAACACATAATATTGATTAATTTAATAATTTTTAATATGAAAAATTTAAAATAAATATTAAATATTGTAAATTGTAACACCTACTCATTAATTAATAATGTGCATATATAATTATAACAAAAATAAAATAAAAATTGTTTTACCATGATCCAATGATAGCAGTCATTATTAAGAATTAAACTACAATAATACAATTAATATAAAAGTGTACATCATCGCTGTGAAAGTGTGAGTATAATCAATTCACAGATTCATGTCATACTTCGTCTGGTTTATATTACATATGTAACATTATAGACTGACATATTTGTACATAGTATAAAGTTTTTAGGTTATCATTATTTGTATATGTAGCGCATGCATTAATACTTCTAGACCTTGTCTGGCTGGCCTGCGATTGAATGACCACCAGCTGCCAGGTCCCTTCTCAATCGAATGCCATCTGTAGCCAACGATACCATCCGATTGAAGCGTTGGATCCAACGGTCCACTAGAACCTGAGGTGCTATGCTAACGACCCGGTACTCTGTCCCTGTTCTTTAGTCTTTTAGCTTGGTCCGGTTCTTGGAGCTGCGTTCTGTGAAACCCTAATTAGGTTGGACATATTCTTCCTTGGATAGTCTTCGTTGCACCAGTTACGTGTCGTGGAGGGTTTTCCCAGAACTCCAACGTTGCTAGCTATTTTGGCCGTGAGTTGCACATTGTCGCTTCATGGCCACTCATTCTATACAGTTAAATCTGTCATGCGAGGAATTGGGTCATTTTCCTTTTGTTTAAGTTCTAGATTGATAGCAGATCTTTTGTATTTCCTTTGTTGAGGGTTTAATAAGGGTTCCTTCTTGCAAGCACCGAAACTACAACTATTCCTGGAACTCATGCTACTAAGAACCATTGTTATCCCCACCTCCCATATGGTAAAATGTTAAATGTCTAAGGATTATCTTTATTTGTGACAGTTAGTCTATTTCACCACACGTTTTTAACCTATTACAGTGATTTGATGCAGGAGAGCCTTAGCCCACTGGAGATTGGATGCAGGTGCCAAGCTACCGGAAGACCCAGATTTCCTCACAGTAATTCACACGAGTATGAGGGCCTTCCTTCTGCTTGGCAAGTCTCAGATTGATTTTGAGTTAAACTTTAGGCAACTACATGAGGGTTTTTGTTTAGGGTTTGATTTCGGGTTACCATACCCTTGTCTGTATTAAGTCGAACTCTTGAAGAGGCTACTATTTCGTAATAGATTTGAGGACCAACCTTCCATTATGCACGTCCTCTTAGTTGTATATACAGTTTTTGTTATCTGGGATTATTAAGTGTGTATTTATGCAATTCCTCTATTTTACCTTTATGTTCAGCGATTCAAGGATTTGGTTTCTTTTCTGATACGTAACTTATCATTTGCGAAATATGTTGTCCTTTAATAACTATGTTTATGTCTGGTATTCGCATTGGTTAATTACAATCCTTTCAACCAAGTCAATCTCGTTCTATCAGAATGTCATTCCTTGGTGTCCACCCTAGGACTGGTCGGCGGAACCAATCTAGAAAATACCCTTAAATCATTTGTATCCTTGCTTCCTTTTGGGTATAAATTTCCCCGTTTAGTTTCTGTAACTAATTTATTTATAATGTATTAGTTTCACTATTAATTCTAGGATTTGAGAAGGATTAACATTTAGTAGTTCTTGTATTGAATGCCTATCTGCTGGCTAGAAGCACCCGCGATACCCACATTATATATCATTATATATATTATATATATATATATAATTATAATATATATATATATCATCTTCTTGAAGAAATACTCTGTGCATACCTAGTTCTTAATGGTTACTTATTAAAAACATCATTTGATTTCCTAGGATATGTGATTAGAACTCAGATTCTTCACTAATAAATCCGACATATTATTTTGAATGGAATAATCTTGATATGCGGGTTTTTAATTTAATACATAGTGTGGGATTATACCTACTACTAGTCTGTAGGTAGAACTTATTCTACATTTCTGCCTAGAAATGGTAGCGTAACCGAATTAACTCATATAACTTCTTGTTTATATATCTGTTCTTATTTTTGATAGCGAAGGGTTATTTCATAACTCATTCGGTTGTCTAGTTTTACTCATGCACAGATTCTTGATTTGGTAAACGTAGTTATCATGCTCAGGTAGCAGAGGTTGTATCGTCCTACACATTTTGATCTTTACGTTGAAATATAATAACATGTAGGCATTACTACAAACTAGATACCTATATTAACTATTCATAAGTACATGCATCATAATAACAGTCTGCAATTCAAGGTTATCTTTCTTGTTCCATTCACTTAATGCTACAGATGAAAATAGAGAAACATGCAATCACGAGTGCCATTTAAATTCATTTTCTACAAGTTAGATGATGTTAACAAGTTTACATTCTTATTTATCTTCCTAAGTTTCTTCAGATAACAAATTATAAACACAGACATGCATATACACTTATCTGCCATTGAAAGTCTAATTCACTGTTAGATGAACCTCTCCACCCTTCCAATTAGAATTTGGCAATTACGTCCAATATTCTCCCGCCAAGATCCTCTTTATCCCTCTGATTAGTTTTCTTCAACACAACAGTTCTATTGCTTCGGCCTGAGGACACCAGGTCCAACCCACAAAATGAATGTTTCTTCCTCCAGGGAAGTCTCTCTCAAGGATTTTTTTCCCACTGAAGCTTCGTTCAGCTCAAGGAACCTTTTCTTCTTCTCCAAGCCCCGCCTTCCTCCTTCTCTCTTCCGTCTTGTAAGAGAAAGACAGGTAAGGAATAATTGCTTATTGACTGATAATTGTCGTGTGAAAAGAGATTTACCAAGGTTCATCAGTAATTCTTTAGATCTTTCATAGAGATAGTGTTAATATTTCTATAACTTTACTTAATTAAACTCAAAATTAATAACACCACAAAACCAACTTGTTTATTCGTTTTACTCAACCATAAAATATAACATAAAATAACTTAAAGGTCTGAGAATTTCACGTCTTCCCCCCCTTAGTGGAACACCATCCCTGGTGTTCATTCTCCCATCTGCTCCTGAAATAATTTAGGATACGTCTCCTGCATAAACTCCTTATCCTCCCAAGTGGCTTCTTTCGGGCTGAAGTGCTTCCATTGCACTTTAACCTAGATGATAGCTCGCCTCCACAACGTTACTTGTCTCTGATCAAGTATGCGCAGGGGTTCGACCAGAAATTATCCTTCCGGTTCGACCTGCCATAAATACAATTGTTATATAATTGGCATGCACATAAGCACTACGTCCCAAAATAAATAGATTTTTCTGTGTTATATATATATATACCTACCTGAAGTTCTTGCCAGTTTATGATATGTCTGGGGTCATAAACATATTTATTTAAAAGGGAAACATGGAATACATTATGAACCCGAATGTGGCCGGTATTGCTAATTGACAAGCCACTGGCCCTATTCTGTCTAGAATTTGGAAAGGGCCACAAAACCGGGGGCCAACTTGGCACATTTTCCCCATCTCAATGTGCTTCTCTTAGTTTTAATTCACACATACACATGGTCTCCTACGTGGAACACCTGGTAGGTTCTCTTTTTATCAGCATACAATTTTTTCTTGTCTTGAGCAACCTTCAAATTTTATCGAACCTTTTTCACTGTTCTTTCCATTTCCTCTAGCATACCCGGTCCTAAAATCATCTTGTTCTTGGGATTGTTCCAATTTGCAGGGATGGTACATTTCCTTCCATAGAGTACTTCAAAAGGAATCATTTTAAGCGATTCATGATAACCATTGTTGTAAGCAAATTCTACCAAATGTAGATACTCTTCCCATTTTCCAGGTTGTTGCATCACATACATGCGCATCATGTCCTCTACCACTTGATTCACTCTTTCAGTTTGCCTATTGGTCCAAGGGTGATAAGCGGCACTAAAGTGGATTTGTGTACCTAGCCTGGTGAATAATGCTTTCCAAAAAGAAGAGGTGAACTTAACATCCTAATTAGATATTATGACTCGAGGCATACCATGCAGCCGAAAAATCTCCTTCATAAATATAGCTGCTATTTGGGTTGTTTGGTATGTGGATTTGACAGGTATAAAATGAATTGTCTTGCTCAGTTTGTCTACCACAACCATAATTGAGTCATTTTGTCTTTTAGACTGAGGTAATCCAATTATAAAATCCATTTATTGTATCCCATTTCCATTCAGGGATAGGTAAAGGATGAAGTAACCCAGCAGGGTGCTGGTGCTCAACTTTGACTTGCTAACATTCCAGACATTTGGCTAAATACTCAGCAATGTCCTTTCTCATACTAGACCAATAATATTTTTTCTTGATAGCAAAGAAAAGCTTTTGATAGCCTGGGTGAGCAACATAGGGACTTCTGTGAAATTCATCTAACATGATTTGTTTTAATGACAATTGATTAGGAACGTAAATACAATTTCTTAACATCAATAAATTTTCAAATTTAATACTATACTCTCTATGCTTCGCCAAATTTTGTGCAGATTTTATTTGCTGCCAAAGGTAGATGTATTCAGGGTCCTTCTGAGCTGCTTCCTTTAGTTGATCAGCAACATTTAATTCAACTTGACTAAATGAAATCTCGTAGATATGGTGCAACTTCCTACTTAATGCATCTGCCACCCTATTTTCTTTTCCTTTCAAATGTTTGATTTCAAAATCAAATTCGCTTAAGAACGCAGTCCACTGAGCTTAGCGTGCATTCAAGGTAGGCTGATTAAAGAAACTAGTTAAGTTGTTCTGGTCTGTTTTGAGAAAAAATATTTCCCCAATAAATAGTGCCGCCATGCCTTTAAGGCGTGAACCACAACAACTAGCTCCAAAACATAGACAGAATATTTCTATTCACACTCTTTTAACTTACGATATTCGTAAGCAATGACCTTGTCATTCTACATGAGACCGCCACCTACACCTTCTTTGTATGCATCTGTACAAACTATAAAATCTACTTCAGGATCTGCGAACTTTAATACCAAAGTTGTGGTAAGTAATTGATTTAACTTTTCAAAACCTTCTTGACAATATTTGGACCATTTGAAAGTTGTTCCCTTTTTCTGTAAGGAGGTAATTGGATAAGCGACTTTAGAAAATCTCCTTATAAACCTTCTATAATAACCCGCAAGACTCATAAAGGAGCATATGTCCGCCACATTGGTTGGGATAGGCCAGTTCATGATGGTCTCAATTTTCTTTGCATCAACTACTATACCATCAAAGGATATGACATGTCCTAGATACTGGATCTGATCCTTAAAGAAGTCACACTTGCTAAATTTGGCAAAGAGTTGGTTTTCTCTTAAATTTTGTAACAGTATCTGAAGGTGTTATTTATGTTCCTCAATACTTCTAGAATACATCAGAATGTCATCAATAAATATAAGAACGAATTTATCCAGATAAGGATGGAAAACCACATTCATCATACTCATGAATATTGCTAGAGCTTTAGTGAGTCTGAATGGAAAGACTACAAACTCGTAGTGGCCATAACATGTTCTAAATGCAATCTTGTATATGTCTTCATCCTTAATTCGAATCTGATGATATCCAGATCTTAAATCAATTTTTGAAAATACCACCACTCCTTTAACCTTATCAAAGAGGTCACCGATTGAGGGTAAGGGATACTTATTCTTAATGGTTAACTTGTTCAATTGTTTGAAATATATGCATAACCACAAAGTCCCATCCTTCTTCCTTACGAACAAAACCAGGGCTCCCCAAGGGATACACTAGGTTGGATATACCCTTTATCTAACAGCTCCTGTAGCTATATTTTTAGTTCGGTTAACTTAGGAACACTCATTCTGTAGGGAGCTTTGGAAACCGAGGGAGCTCCAGGGACCAATTCTATGGTAAAATCAAGGTTCCTCTTCGGTGGTAGTCCGAGAATATCTTCTAGAAACATGTCTTTAAATTCTTGGATTATTGGTTTTTCTCCAAGACTGACATTTTATCTTTGGAGTTTGTATACCCCACTTGAACCGCATAGATTTGACAACCTTTACGCATACATTTTGCTAGCTGACAAGCTATAACAGGTCGTAACTTGAATTCTCTTTTAACACCCTAAATTTCTATTCTGGTACCATCATTTGACAGAAAATCAATGGTCTTATCCTTATAGTTTACTAAGGCCCACTGTCGTTCCAACCAGTCCATGCCTATCAGGACATCATAGGAAAATAATGGTAGTATATTTAAATCTTCCTTAATTTGCTGTCCTGCCAGTTTTATTTCACAGTCCTCTACTTTTGCACTGACTCTTGTTTTTTCACCTGTGGCTAGTTGAATTAGCCACGGTTTCTTAAATTTTGAACTTTTTAGGTGACATACATAAAATATTCTGGGACTGACATAGCTTAAGCTAGCACCTGGATCTATTAAAATGGAAGCAAGATGATTGTATATTTTACCTTTGAGTTCCACCATCGAGGGTTGATAATCTGCTTGGCGATCTTCCAATGCTGCATTAATCCGGGGTATGCTCCGTGCCATATCACCAACAGTAGAAGCTTCATGAACATTTGCAACAGGTTCCACTCTCCCTCTATGAGGACAATTCTTGTAGTAATGGGGTTCCCCACAGCCCTAACACTGCAAAGGAGGTTTGGGAATCTGACTAGTCTCTGACTTACTTGACACTTCATTTTGTTTTATTCCATTATGAGGTCTGTACCTCTGCTGATTTCGGTTAGCAGATGCATTTGGTCCCATTTGTCCTAGATATATGGTACCTGTATTCTTCATGTTCTTATTATTTCTAAAATATTTCTGCCCTTTCTTGCTTTGCCAACTTTTATTAACTTTACCCTTCTATTTCATTTGTTGGTAGCAAATCTGAGCTTTTCAAACTGCTTCGTCCATCGTTTTTGGATTATCAAACTCCAATTTCACCTTCATGAAGGCAGGTAAGCTGCTGATGAAGCGCTGGACTTTAGCCTTTTCTTCACAAATGTAGGGAACATATCTTAATAGTGAGGTGAACTTGGTTATAAATTCATCCATAGTCTGTTGTCCTAGTTTCAAGTCATGAAACTCTTTTGCTTTATCGTCGTAGAATCGCTTAGTCAAATATCTATCCTTGAAATGCCTTTGAAATTTTTCCCAGGTGACCTCTTACTCTTTAATTTCTTTGATTGTTTTGATTTCTTCCCACCACAGGGTGGCCTTGCCTTGTAACTGATAAATTGCTAACCTTTCCCTCAAATTGTCATCATATTCATATATTTGGAAATATTTATTCATATTAATTAACCAAGCCTCTGCCGCTTCTTTTTCCTCACTGTTATAGATCAGTGGTTTGATCTTCTTGAGTTATCATTGAAGTTTTGTCTTCTACCTTCTTAATCCCTTTTTACTGAAGACATTATCCGATTCTTCCTCATTACCGATTTGTGCCCCTTCAGACTCTAGACGTTCCTCTTGCTATCTGCGAGATTCCATCCTTTTCTCTTCTCCTTGACTAGGGTCTGGATTCCTCTGATTCTGTCTATCTGACAAACTTTTCATAATCTTTTCTTGTTCCAAACATAATCTTTTGTTATCATCTCGCAGAATTTGCATCTATGTTCGTAACTGTTGGAATGTTTCTAATAAAGCAGCATTGGTACTTGCATTTTCTTCTCCCATCTATACCCATACTTCTGGGTTACATCCTGCAGTTCTACCGGAAGGGGTGGATCCTACTCCTTGTCTCCTGTTGCGTCCTCTGCTCCTCTGTGCATCATAACTATTTTGTTATTTCTAAGATCATTCATTCAGGCCTCAGTGTAGTAACTTGAAGGCTCTGATACCAATTGTAACACCTACTCATTAATTAATAATGTGCATAGATAATTATAACAAAAAAAATAATAAATTGTTTTACCATGATCCGATGATAGCAGTCATTATTAGGAATTAAACTATAATAATACAATTAATAGAAAAGTGGACATCATAACTACAAAAGTGCGAGTATAATCAATTCACAGATTCATGCCGTACTCTGTCTGGTTTATATTACACATGTAACATTATAGACTAACATATTTGTACACGGTATTAAAGTTCTTGGGTTAGCATTATTTGTATATGTAGTGCACGAATTAATAATTCTAGACCTGGTCCGACTGGCCTGCAGTTGAATGGCCGCCAACTGACAGGTCCCTTCTTAATTGGATGCCATCTATAGCCGATGATACTGTCTGATCAAAGCATTGGATCCAACGGTCCACCAGAACCCGAGGTGCTATGCTAATGACCCAATACTCTGTCCCTGTTCTTCGATCATTTGGCTTGGTTTGGTTCTTGGAGCTGCATTCTGTGAAATCCTGATTAGGTTGGAGATATTCTTCTTTGGATAGTCTTTGCTGCACCAGTTACATGTCGTGGAGGGTTTTCCCAGAACTCCAACGTTGCCAGCTATTTAAACTGTGAGCTGCACATTGTCGCTTCATGGCCACTGATTCTATACAGGTGAATTTGTCATGCGAGGAATTGGGTCATTTTCCTTTTGTTTCAGTTCTAGATTGATAGCAGATGTTTTGCATTTCCTTTGCTGAGGGTTTACTAAGGGTTCCTTCTTGCAGGAACTGCAACTACAACTATTCCCATAACTCATGCTGCTGAGGACCACTGTTATCCCCACCTCCCATCTGGTAAAACGTTAAATGTCTAAGGATTATCTTTATTTGTGACAATTAGTCTATTTCACCCCACCTATTACAGTGCTCTGATGTAGGAGAGCCTTAGCCCACTGGATATTGGATGCGGGTGCCAGGCTATCGAAATACCCATATTTCCTCACAGTAATTCGCACTGGTATGAGGGCCTTCCTTCTGCTTGGCAAGTCTCGGACTGATTTTGAGTTAAACTTTAGGCAGCCACATGAGGGTTTCTGTTTAGGGTTTGATTTCGGGTTACCATACCCTTGTCTGTATTAAGTTGAACTCTTGAAGAGGCTACTATTTCGTAATAGATTTGAGGACCAACCTTCCAATCGAAGGTTTTGCACGTCCTCTTAGTTGTATATACAATTTTTTCTATCTAGGATTATTTAGTGCGTATTTATGCAATTCCTTTGTTTTATCTTTTTGTTCAGCGATTCAAAGATTTGGTTTCTTTTTTGATATGTAACGTATCATTTGCAGAATATGTTGTCCTTTAATCACTATGTTTATGTTTGGTATTCGTGTTGATTAATTACAATCCTTTCAACCAAGTCAATCCCGTTCTATCAGAATGTCGTTCCTTGGTGTCTAGCCCAGCATTGGCCGGTGGAACCAATATGGAAAATACCCTTACATCATTCATATCCTTACTTCCTTTTGGGTATAAATTTCCTTGTTTAGTTCTTGTAACTAATTTATTTATAATGTACCAATTTCACTATTAATTCTAGGTTCTGAGAAGGATTAACATTTAACAATTCTTGCATTGAATGCCTGTCTGCTGACTAGAAGCCCCGACGGCTACCCAAATTATATATATCGTTTTCTTGAAGAAATATTCTGTGCATACCTAGTTCTTAATGGTTACTTCTTAACAACATCATTTGATTTCCTAGGATATGTGATTAGAAATCAGATTCTTCACTAATAAATTCGGCATATTCTTTTGAATGGAGTAATCTTGATGTGCGGGTTTTCAATTTAATACACAGTGTGGGATTATACCTACTACCAGTTTGTAGGTAGAACTTATTCTACATTTTTGCCCGGAAATGGCAGTGTAACCGAATTAACTCATATAACTTCTTGTTTATATATTTGTTCTTATTTTTTATAGCAAAGGGTTATTTCATAACTCATTTGGTTGTCTAGTTTTACTCATGCACAAATTCGTGATTTGGTAAACATAGTTATCATGCTTAGGCAGCAGAGGTTGTATCATCCTACACCTTTTGATCTTTGCATTGAAATATAATAACTTGTAGGCATTAATACAAACGAGATACCTATATTAACTATTCATGAGTACATGCATCACAATAACAATCTGCAATTCAAGGTTATCTTTCTCATTCCATTCACTTCATGCTATAGATGAAAATAGATAACCATGCAATCACGAGTGCCATTTAAATTCATTTTCTACTTAGACAATGTTAGCAAGCTTACATTCTTATTTATCTTCCTAATTTCTTTGAGATAACAAATTATAAACACAGACATGCATATACACTTATCTGCTATTGAAAGTCTAATTGACTATTAGATGAACTTCTCCACCCTTCCAATGAGAATTTAACAATTACGTCCAATATTCTCCCCCCAAGCTCCTCTTTATCCCTCCGATAAGTTTTCCTCAAGACAATAGTTTTATTGCTTTGGCCTCAGGACTCCAGGTCCAGCGCGCAAAATGGATGTTTCTTCCTCTAGGGAAGTCTCTCTCATCGGTTTTTTTCCCACTGAAACTCTGTTCAGCTCAAGGAACCTTTCCTTCTTCTCCCTTCCCTCTTGTAACAGAAAGGCATGTAAGGAATACTGCTTCTTAACTTATAACTGTCGTGTGAAAAGAGGGTTACTGAGGTTCATCAGTAATTCTTTAGATCTTTCATAGAGAGAGTGTTAATATTTTCATAACTTTACTTAATTAAACTCAAAATTAATAACACCACAAAACCAACTTGTTTATCCATTTTTCTCAACGATAATAGTAAAAACAAGAAAATATCCATAAAATAACTCAAAGGTCTGAGGATGTCACACAAATATTATATAAAAATTCAAAATTCAAATGAACAAAAATAATGATTATCAAAATATAAAAACTTTAAAGATATGCAAAATTATTAATTCAGTTTTCAAACATTTTAAAGATATTAATTTAATATTCAAATATTTTCGAAATATATTATTTATATAAAAGTATTTTATTTATCTTTTTATTTGAAAATAGAGATTTTGTGTAGTTTTCAATGGTTTTCATTTTTTTTTTTTTCACTATAACTAGAAACTAAAATTACTTTAATTTTGTTTTATTTATGAATATATTAAAAACATGTGGATAAAATAAATATAACAATCACAAACTAAAAAATAGTTCTATAAAGATAATATAAAATAGCAATACCCATCTCATTAAACATTAAAATATTTAAAATTTGGCTAATAAAGATAAAATCAAAATGTTTAAAAACTCACTATAAAAAATATAAAATCTCCAAGGTTAATGGCTAATAAAGATAGAATCAAAATGTTTAAAAATTCACTATAAAAAATATAAAACCTTCAAAATTAATTATTCATGGGTTAATAAAGATTATAAAAGTCATAACCAAAAAAATTAAAAAACCACTGGACAAAAATAGGAGAAAGTTCACATTCGAAAATCCTGCAAGTAACATCTTTATTAAGCTCTATTATGAACATATGGGAACAATTTACCGTCAGTTTTGTGTTTCCTCTTTACTTGGATAGATAGTAAGCTTTATATCTTACAAAGTTTGTTTAGGTTAAAGACCCGATAAGGACAAATCCCTGTAACTACGGTACCCTTATCGCAGTACCCTTATAGTCGTTGGCAGGGTTGGAATTTGATAGGTAAATTGTTTGTTATGGGGTGATTTACTCGTTAAATGTAATTTAAAAATAACAAAACCATCAAATTTATTTCTTAAAAATGAGTTAAGAAATGTGAAAAATGTCAAATTTGACGCGCAAGTGTTTTTTGAAATTCCAACCCTGGTCATCCATGATGTTTGGTGTGGAGCATGATTATTTAGAAGTCTTTGTTTCAGCCGGATGTATACCCCAGGAAGTTTATACACCCCTCCATGCGAGGGGACTTGTCCCCCCCGCAGGGGTTCGGGGGGGCTGATCCCCCCTGGCTGGGGGGTCCAGGGGCCAGCAGTCCCCTGGTGGGTGTTTCGAGGGCAGCGCCCCCGAAGCTAAAAACAGATGTAAAATTGCCTTGTAAAAGTATAATAATTTCTAGTCAATTTGGGCCGTTCATTAGGCGGATGATTTGACAGTAGAACTTATGTTTAGTTTAAGGTTTTTTTCCCTAGAAAGCAACCCCTCTCTTTGTATGAGGGTATTGTATTGAGGCTGTGTAATAGATGTGTATTCTCCGAGAAAGAAACAAAGAGGTGACACTGTGAGAGAAAACAAAGGATATTACGGTGGATCTGTTGTAGGTTGTGTCTCTTCATTTCGCTGGATAATAGAAAGGAAGGCTGGCTGTTCGGGGTGGACGTAGCCCAAACTAGGTGAACCACGTATATCTGTGTCTTTTTGGTTTTATGTGTTTGTGTTTTTCCGCATATTATATGTCTTGAATTTCTTTGTCATATATAATATTTCTCTAACATGTGAGACTTTTGGAGGAAGCGCCTAGACACTTAATTCTATTTTGAGCTGGCCATTTGTTTTTTAATCATTTCTTGATGGAGTTTCCAGCCCTCTCAGAATATAGTTGGTCTTCAGCTATAAAACCCTTTGACTACTCCACTTTCCTCTTCCATTTCCTTGTTCTTCGCTAGGTCGAGCTTACCACTGAACCTTCATTCACCCAAATGATTCTGGAGTTGCGCTACATCATTAGGATGCAGGTCAATTCTGTGCAATTTGTAATTTATAGTGATGCAATTTGCATAGCAATCTAAAATAAATAAATATTTGAGATGAAACACACAAAAATGAATTTAGTTTGGGAGACACAATAATTGACTATAAAATTTAAGAAGAGTGCTGAAATACATACATCATCATTACCATATGCAATATTAAAAAACATTCGAAATCAATGGACAATAATTACAGTAAAAAAATTGAAGCTTTAGAAATGTCTAACAGCCAACAGAGAATTCGCACATCCACTTACTCCAAAACCAGGAGATGAAATATGATCCTACGCCCAACCAATTCCTCAAAGTACAGAGCTTGACTCATGCTTTTACTTTCTTTCTGCCACTAACACCATATGCAAAGCAGTTCAATATTTTGGGTATTAGGCAACTACATCATGGTTTACATCAAGATTTTGAATTTTAAAACAAAACACAGCGGGAGTATCACTGTTTTGAAAATGAAATAGAGCGGGAGTTTTGAAGGATCTAGTGGGGCCCGGAGGATCCACTGCCAAATCTGGGAAAGAGAGGATGTCGGAAGCGAAATCGTCATGTTTTTTCAAGCCTATCATATGCACATAAATGACCATATAGTATCACAGTATGCACATAAACGACCATAATGCCCATCAACTATACGGCCGATGTTAACGTTGTATGTGCTTGATTGTCATAAGTTGAGGAAAATGGAAGGGCTTCATAATCTTACAAACCTTCAAAAACCAGAAATCTTAGAGTGTAAAGAGTGGGAGGAGCTGTCTTCTTTTGATAGGTTGACGTATTAGCCTTGTTTGTATTAATAGTTATACCCATTTTGGAGCAATGATCATGGAGGATTTTATGTTTCTTGTCGAGATCATGATGGATTTTGGTTAGGAGGAAGATATTATCAACATAAAGGAGAAGAGTAATGACCATACTAGCAAGCTTGGGAACATTGCATCCCGTAGCTTCCAACCACTCTTTTAGCTTATCAATGTAAATGCCAAAAGGGGTATGGGATAGGGGCACCTTTGAACAACGTCAATATTGCATTTAATTTCTTTAGACCAACCCTTGGTGGTCTTAATCTTAGTGACAACATTCTCGTATAGCCAAATCATAGCAACCGTCAACTCGAGAGGAACCATTATCAGTCTTTACCATAGCTTATCCCAAGGAACTCTCTCTAAAGATTTTCGAAAATCAACAAAACAATGATGATAATATTATATTTTTATTTGAAAATAAAATATAATTGTATGAATTTTGTATATATATGTATGAACAATTCTTTGAACTGATATTTTCTATGACTACATTAGTTCATTTATTCATATTAATTGGTTTTTTTTAATAAAATATTATTCGACATTATTTTAGTTTTTCTTTTCTCCTTATTAGTTAATTTAATAATACAAAAAAAAATATAATTCAAAACATAAAAAATTAATAACATTATTAGAAAAAAAAAAAAAAAAAATTAATTATAGAAAGGGCTGGCACATTTTCAAATAAAACAAAACTCTACACAATCAATTAAACAAGTGGGATAACCACATAGCAACATAGTCCCTGCCTTTTTTTGGTAGTTATCGGTATGCTAGCATGGTTGAGGAAGTACAGGGTCCACGTTTTTTCATTATTTGAAAATAGTTTTTTTCGTGTTGCACCGCCTATTTCCGCAAGCTACTATGACAAACACTGATTGTAGAGCCCTCTACACCTTCTTCATTTGTTTACAACTAGTAATTATTACAAAATGATTTAGAGTAAATGTTATTAAGCACTCAAATGATGTCTTGATTACATGTCGATTTGCCCAATAAATGGAAAAAAAAAATTACATTTACCGCTAGGGGATATTTTATTAATCATAGGATTAAGCCTTAATTAATTTTTTAATATGCATTAATCCACGCCATGGGAGGTTGATTGGGTTTATGTGACATTTCGTCGAATCGTTGCCGCAAAATAGGAAAATATGTGTGTCAACTAACGTGAAAATTGACGGTTTACACTTTTTAATTAACCTGAGTTAGCAGTAACCATTATGGAAAGCATAATGTATAAAGTGATGACATATCGATCCAAAATAAGGAAACATGGTAGTTGCAATATCTGATTTATGCATGTTGATATGGCTAAAATAGGTGACATGTGGTAGTACAAAGCTTGAGGTGTCGGGTGGAGCATAATACCCACATTAGGCTTAGTGATTCATTTCTTGACGTGAATTCATAGTGTATCACTTAGAATTGGTAGGGAACATGGCCTAATAGAAGTTGTGAGACAAGGATCTTTATGTCATTTAACATAAGCATTAATGCTAGTCATTTTCCAACTAATACATGTCACTGTGTGGTCTATATAGTTTGTCCATGTTAGTAGCTAGAACAACTCATCATAAAACACTAAGTTCAAGGATTAACAGAAAAAATAAATGTCTTATGTTATATAACAAAAGCGAATTCCCATCGTGGCACAACATGAATGTTAATCCTTGCAATTAAAGTATTAATCTATGCACTTTAAGTATTAACATCAGTAATTAAGGGTAATCAAATTTATTATGGTTAATGCGTATATTTGAGGCCATTGCACATTTAAATGGAACTAATTGTCACATTTGTTCAATGAAGGCTCAGGCGTTAGACATATTTTCAGACCTTAATGGAAATTCATAAACATTTGTACTGGAGTAATGGTGAAATGATAATGTATTTATGGCTTAAGAAAATGAAAACCTATTAAATTTTGATAATGATTCTTTTTTATTCATGTTGCATAGTTGTCGCATTGTTACATTGTTTAGGCCAAATACAAAGAAAGATCTAGGCTAAATAAACTCAAATATGCAGAAGATACAAAGAACAATAATCCAATGCAGGTCATTTTACTGTTACTGTTGTATTAAAATCAAAAAGCGGCAGTAAGAAGAAATTGTAGTGGGTTCTTCTTATTTAAATGCTCTCCAAGTCAAAATGAATGAAAATGAAGCCTAAGTATTACAGTTTTAGTGCTACAGGAAGAAGCATTGGACAACCTACATCAAGAAATAAACCGAGAATCACTATGACACCAAAGGCCCAAGTTCAACACACAAAAGGGTATGAAATAAAAAGTTCAATTGACAACTATGAGAAACTCAATTGACACTTTATGGCAAGAACATTTAAGGTACCCCATCTTATATGCTTAGCCATCAACTTGTTGTGAATGAGGATGACAAAGAAGCTGAGAGACCTTTGTAATGAAATAGGAAAAGAGGTATGTGACTATGTTTGTAACTTATCCAATACTCAAAGATAGCAATAATAAAAGGTAACAAACTATGGAGTGGGGTGACAATAACTCCAAAATTTCTTTTAAGAAATATGTAAGTATGTCTAAAGTAAAAGTTTTAATCTCATATTTTTGTTTACTTAGCTCGTATATATAGTAAGTTAATGTTTAGAGAGAAATAAAACAACAAATGCCCATATGGGAAAAAGTTTCAGAAGCAATGGAATAAAGGTGGTCACCTTAGGAAGATTGTCTTAAAACCTACTTGAAAATACTTAATTAAATTCCAAAGCCTCTCATCGACAGTTAAGCCAATGTTCAAAAAGTGTCATCTAACATTAGCCATCCATATAGACATAACAATCAACTTAACCAATAGGATGATGCCAAAATCATTATGTAGTTGCATAAAATATTTAATTTACTTTCATTATGTGGAACTATTTAAAGGATAAATGATATGATAAAAATGATTACAATTTTCCAAGAAGAAGACTTTGCATAGTTATAAATCAAAATTTTGAAATTCTGAAGACTACACAAGCTAATGATCAAATTCTCTATCTGGTACACCATTTGTTTACAAAGACTTATATGAGATATAGTAAATGTTGAATAGTGTAGCAAGAAAGTCTCAATTTGACTTTGCCTTAGTTAAATTGAAAAAAATTGAATTTCCAGACCAGCGGACAACTTGGAGGCAGTTAACTTGGGTGACATGGTTCTTGTCACTCAGCTAGCTCAGTAAATTCAAGTTAGAGGGCTTGGAGTTCAGTTAAGCATGTGTGATGATAAATTATAGTAATCCAATTCAGATATATCTAGTTGAGCTAAGTTAAACTAGTTTTAAAAGTTGTAGGAACTAGTGGAAGGTCAGTTGTGCAATGGGACAATAGTCTAACTCAATGATCATCTTGTTAATTGATCAATCAGGCTAAAATAACTAATGCATGCAGAGAATTTGAGTTCCCAACTATGCTGGAGATTCCAGGGCAGTGTAACAAGAAGTTGTAAACTATTTTTAGTGTACATGTGTTGCATGGAGTCATATGATCAAACCTTGGGAATTGCACAATCAATTGGAGGAAAATTCCTAAAACATAGGGGCTAATTCTCTAGGATTTGCGCAAGGAAATAGGGGCTTAAACAAAGGCAACAATTGACTAAATCTGGCTCAGAGATTCTCGTTGAGTAGAGAGATAGGTTATTCACTTGTAGGTTGAGCTCAGACATAGCTAGAAATTGTAATACATCTATATTCATGTGATTAATGCAAAGAGGCTTGAGGGTTTTTTCCCAGTTGGGTTCCTTCATGAAACAAATATTGTGCATGTGTGTTATTTATAATTGTATGTTTGTGATTGTTTTTCTAAATTGTGAATTGAATTCCGCAGAAAAGTAAAGTATAATTGTGTTTCTTGATTTAGATTAAAATTTCTTGAGCAGTTGCAATTCTATCACCAAATTTCTACATGGTATCAAAGCATGATTCACATTAGAACATGAATTTTGAAGTGTTTTCTCAGGACGTTCAAATTTGCAGCTTCAGTGTAGCAGGATCTCTTCAGAGTTAGGAGAATGGCCTTCAATGGAATGAGACTAAACTATGCCTTGAAAGGTAGCTTGAATTTCATTTCACGGAAGGATCACAAGGAAGTAGTTCTTGATGACAACGACTTACTAGAATACATCAAGACAAATGTTGTAAAACTGACAAAATCTGATGCCTAGAACCTAGCCCAACGAAAGAAATATGTATCCAAGGCGAGGAGAATAATATTGGAGGGAGTGTGAGACCGCATTGTATCAAATCTCCATGGGAGAGAAACTCCTTTCACAATGTGGAAGGCACTTACAGAGTTTTTCGAGAATAATAGTGATCATAGAAAATTTTCCCTCAAAGACAAACTTCGAAACATCATGATGCAGAAGGATCATACTATTCTGCAGCATCTCACCATATTTATACAAGTACGGGACGATCTTGGACAGGCTGGTGTGAATGTTGTAGAAGATTACCTAGTGAGCCTAGCTCTCATAGGCCTTCCCAAAAGCTGGCATAGCTACCAAGATTCGGTGAACAAGAGGGAGAAATTACCAAATTGGGAACTCTTGTGGTCCGATTTGGTACAAGAAGAGTTTAGGCGGAATACCAAAGATGGAATTTCATCCAAGGGCGAGGATGAAGAAGCTCTTGCATTGGTTGGAAAGGGAAAAAAGGTTGAAGGGAAGAAATATCAAACCAAACAAGAATCTAACCAAGGGGGCAAGAAGAAAGACTTTTCTAACATAAAATGCTTCAATTGTCATGAATTCATGCACCATGCTATGAAGTGTCCACACAAAAATTCTAGCAAGAAGAACTTAGTAGGAGCAGTAGGTGAAGCTTTGAATTCACAATTCGAGTTTGACTTCACCCTTATCATATCCATGGTCAGCACTATGATGGGGAGTGTGTGGTAATTGGACTCTGGTGCCTCGTTCCACATGACAGGGTGTAGAGATTTTTTCAATGACCTAGAGGAGAAAGATATCCATATGCATATTGATCTTGGGGACACCAGAGGGTACAATGATGTTGGGATTGGTATGGTAACCTTTAAGAGGGAGTCAGGATCCCCTCTTCGCCTCAAAGATGTCGTGTTTGTTCCAAGCCTAAAGAAGAAACTCATATTTGTAGCAGTTTTGGAAGACTATGGTTATGATGTGATCTTCAACAAAGGGAAAGCATTCTTGAGACGCATAGCCACTGGAAAGGTGAAGTGGATTGAAGTTCGTGTGAAAAACCTATATAAACTTGATGTGGAATATTGTGTTGGATTAAGAAGTAAGACAGAGAAAGTGAAAAGTTGTAATGTTGGTGAATTTTGGCATAGGAGATTGAGCCATTTGCATCATGGCACCTTAAAGATTATGCAACAAATAACCACTGGCCTCCCTAAAGGAGCACTTGAGCAGTGGGACTTCTGCAAATGTTATACCTTAGGGAAGTAAGTAAAATCCACATTCCATGCCTAAGACAACAAAGCACATGCACTCTTGGAAAGAGACCGCTTTGATGTTTGTGGAAATTTCTCGACAACCTCCATTGCCAGACATAAATATTTTGTTATTTTTATTGATGATTTTTTCAGGAAATGTTCGATCTTCTTCATGCAAAAAAAGGACGAGGCATTCTCAAAGTGTGTAGAATTCAAGGCACTAGTTGAGAAAGAGATTGATAAGAGTTGAAGGCTCTCAGGAGTGATAATGAAGGTGAGTATGTTTTGAATGACTTCAAATATTTATGTGCGAAAGAAAACATTCAAAGAGAGATGAAAACACCCCAAAACCCACAACAGAATGGGGTAGTTGAGACAAAGAACCATAGAATTGTTGGAGAAACAAGAGTTATGCTACATGATCAAGGCCTACCATTGCATTCATGTGCAGAGACATGTAATACAACAATCTACTTGCAGAACCAGAGTCCTCATTATATTCTTGGTATGATAACACTGGAGGAGGCTTTACTGGGGAGAAAGTCAGATGTATCTCACTTTAGGATTTTTGGATTCTTTGTTTACTGCCATGTCTCCAAATATTGAAGAAAGAAGCCTAAGCCAACAATAGAGTTGGGAGTTTTTGTGGGTTAGAATGAAACTCTACAAAACTACTGGGTGTACTGACCTTCCCTCAGAATGATAGTTGTGCAAAGGGATGTAAAGTTTGATGAGGAGAAAGTGATGTAGTGCTCACTTGAGAGGGAGCTTCAGATACCACAAGAAGAAGAGATTTTAACTCCAAAGGAGGAGCCTCAAGAAGTTGCGAAGCAACCAAAAATAGAGGAGAAGAGGGTGGGACATCCACTCAAGCAGAACCATGCAGAGAAGGCAAAAAAAAAACCAGGGAAGCTGATAGATTAGCACGAGAAGTTGTTAAAAATTTTCAACTATGGTCAAATTCCACTTTGGATAGCTCACTTGATGGAGATAATGATTGCATTTAATTCCTCCTTTCGAGTTGCAGTCACCCGCATAGAATCTCATCCATGCAACTGGAGCCTTCCAGTTGCACGAATAACTCTCCATACATACGATTGGGGGTTTGAGGTTTCCATAGTCCAGATCTAACCCCAGTCGCTCGCATGCTAGGATTAAAGGAGTGACTGGGAATCTATAGTCGCTCGCATGACACTCTCCTCCATGCAACCAAGACCTTAAATATGGAATCTCAATATTCCGAAGATTTCACTGAGTGATTGCAGGGTTTGGAAATTGGCTGCAGATAATAACAGTTCATTACAAACTTCATAATCATATTTTTGAGTATATGTTTTGTTGGGTTCATTTATGGATGTTTTTTATGGTTAGTTGCATATATGTATATATGGATCATTTTACTCTCTTTTTCTGAATCATTTGATGACGATGTAATAAGAAGAAGAATTTGAAAGGGCTTTACCCATAATGGGTTTTTCTATGGTCTCTGACCAATCATGGTGTCTCTATGTGTGAATGATTTTCTTCTACTTTTCCTTTATGTTTTGATGCATTAATGATGATGATATTGTTGTTTCTACATAGTTGCATATGATAATGAATAATGATGTAAATATGAATAATGTTATGATGTTATGGGGTGAAATTAATGTGTTAATAAGGAAATGGAATTATCAAAACAAAAAACAATATAACCCTATGAAAAGTTAACATGTTATCAAAGTTGGGATGAAGAAAAGTCATGGAGATCACCGCCATTGAGACACCTTTGATGGAAGCAAGAGAATATGGAGGAGACCTACAATAATTCTAGGGTTTGAAGATAACCTTAGGGAATTTGTGTATTAGGGTGTGATGGATATCATGAGGTGAGAGTTTGAGATAAACCATGATTTATGGAAATATTTGAGATATTAAATCTAAAAACCATAGCATGGTCAAAGTAAAGATGCTTAAGCACTCAAGACAGATTTGATGAAGCCCTAGATGGGATAGTCTCTAGTAGGCTTGGTTATTGATAAAGTTGATTGAAATAGTAAATACATCAAGTGGACTATGGATAGTGATGGCTCTTAAAGGCTAGTTCAAGAGGGAGAGGATCACCTCTCATTGAAGATAAGTTCTTTCTGATTTATGATGCTTATTTATGTTCTTACTTTTGTTCAGACTTATTGATCTGATTATTGTTTTCATAATTATTTATACTTCCATCATGTATATTTAAGTATGTGGATGTTTCTATCCTCCTTAATGAGATGTGATAAGTGGATCCTTATTAAGGATCATTTGAGATGCAAAAAAGATGGCTAGAGTTGGAAAATGTAAAGAGGCACCTGTTGAAAAGATGACAAAGTGATACAAGCTTCCTATGTCAAATGAAAAGATACACAAGTATTTGAATACTACAAGGTATGCATGGTATATTGTTTCAATGTTATGTTTCAGTTATAATATTCGATAGAAATGAAATCCCTAAGGTATGATTAGAATGTCTCCTTCTCAAATGGTTCATGCATGCATATGAAATAAATTTGGATTCATAGTTCTTATGATGAAATGGTGCACTTGATATTGAACAAGCATCTTACCTTCTAGACATGATGAACTTCTTGATTCTATGAGACTACTTAAAAGTTGATCTTTGATATAGTGACATACTTGATGTTTGACTTACATCTATCATTTTTTGGTATCTTGATCCCATGAAGAAGTCTAGCACCTTGATTCTAATAGATGGTAACTTGATGCTACTAATATTGTTTGTGAAAAGAATGATAGCCGTGATGATAGAAATATAACAATGATGTTGATCTTCAGGATCTTTTGTTGACCATGGTTATGTTTTGATGTGCTTAGTAATTATGGATTATGGTAAAATTGAATGCCCTGAATTGATTGAGCTATGTGACAAAGAAGTAATGCATGTGATCATGATTCTTGAAGTATGCTCCTATTAGCTATTTGACAAAAACCCTTGATGAAATATTGATGTCATGATTCCATGATGAAGTAGTTGTTAACATGATAAACATATGTGATATAATATGAATTTATGATCTAACAAATCTACTAATGCATGATATGATCATAGAAAGGTTGATGGCATGAATGAGGATGGAAGAAGGGGATTCCCATTCATAGGGAGAGCCTCTCCATAATATCCCTTCTCCTATTTTCATTTGCATTATATACTCTTTACTATTGAAGTATAATTTATGGGCATGAATAGACAAATATATGACAATATTGATCTGCAACAAAGTTCTGATATGAGGTGAGAGAGTTTTCTATTACTCTAAGCCTAAGTCAGATGGAAGAAATCCTACAAGTGTGACTATAGCCTCCCAGTCACACAGAAGCAAGCTAAAGGGTGCAATTGAGGCATTGAGATAGTTATGGGTATATTTGACCACATTTGCTCACTTATAGTGCTTTAGAGAGCGACTAACAAGCCATAGTTGCTTGCATAACATCTTGAAGGGTGCGACTGTAGTATCCCAACCACACAAAGGAGGGCCTATGGGGGAGACTATGCCTGTAGGACACAAAAATGAGGTTTTGTGCATGAGATTATATGTTCACTTAAAAGATGTCTATCCTACAGATGTGGAGCAGGCAAAAGAAAGATACGTGAGTTGTAAAGTTTGAATTTTTACTATAATATGAATATATAGACTGAACTTGTGTTTACAAGTGTTGAGGACATGCATATAGATATGCCATTATGATTTATCTATTGAAGTTTGTGATACAAGAGTTTGACATGATTTGGCTAATTGATATAGATGAGCAATGTTTGGAGTCTTAACATGATACTTGGTAATGACTTAGAACTTTGCCTTGATGTTGAGATATGTTTTGGACTATAGATATCACTATGATAGTGAATTTAGGATTTGACCTGATGACCAATGATTTGATTTGATGATTGATGATTTTCCTTCATGAAAATGCGATGTGGGAATGATGACTTTTAGTGACTAATATTGGTATTCGATAATGGTTTTATATTTGACTCCTAATTCTTAGCACATTGGTTGAAGTATTGACAGTTGTGTTTTAGTATGAAGTAATCTCTCGATAAGTGGATGGAATCTACATGAATTATTCTTAGTATATGCATTTGCATCTAATGACTTATATTATGAGCATACTATTTGGAAACGACTACTTGTTGACATAGATAAATTCATAACTTGACATTTGGATGAATTTTGGGTTGATATTTCTTATGACAACTTGTTTGCACGATAATAGATGAAGTAATGATTTGATGAGATCTCTACCTGTCACTTGGTCTAAAGAATGTGATAGTATGATGAATTTGATATTAGTTTTGATCTAGTTTCTAAACTTTGATGAGTTAACTTATTTGATTTCATTGTACAATAATTATTTATGTGAGGCTGAGCATATTGGTTTGGAAAAGTGTTATGTCTGCAGACAGCTTTATATGGAGCTAGCTCCATGATCTAGACATGTCTGCATTGTTTGTTATCTGGTGAAGCCAAGAAGATGTGTTGATCCAAACCTCTAATTGAAGAAGTGTTCCAAGGTATGACTCTGGTTTTGGTTTTATATACTGATGGTCTACTTCATGAGGATTACTGAGCTCAAGAATGATCTCCTATCTATTGGAGAAGTCATTGGTGGTAGGGAGCTTACTCTTATTGCACTTGGAGGCCTTACAAGAGAATGAGATTTGTTTAACACTACCATCCTCAACAATGATAAGATTTAGTGATTTGATGAATTATTGGCTAGATGCACTCAAGAAGAAATAAGGATGATGGAAATAGACAAGCCCTCAAATGAAAACAATCATATGCCTTCTTTGCTCATTCTAAAAGGAGGAACAATAATGGCTGAAGGAATCAAGGACAAGGGTTCAAGCAAGGATTCAAAGAAGGAAGAAAAGGAATATGCTTAAATTATAATAGGTTTGGCCACTTCACTAGAGAGTGTCCTCACAAGAAGGATACTCCAAGAGATGATGACAACCATAACAACAACTTCAAGGGAAATGGCAATCAAAGGAATAACAGGTTCAATAACAAAGGAAAGAGAAATGCTCCCGCTGCTTGAAATGGAAATGGTCATCCTCCCAAGAAGTTGAGAAACTCCAGGTATGAAGAAGTTAATGTTGTAAAGCACAAAGAGTTTTATCTTATTTCTTCCCTCACCACTGCCTCTCCTTTGGATACATTGGATCATTGGTTGATTGATAGTGGTGCCTCAAGGCACTTCACTGGGTACAAAGAATCTCTCTCTAACTTGATTGAAAAGAAGACGAATATGGAGATTATACTTGGGGATAATGCCATTGATCCCATAAAAGGAATTGAGACTGTTACTCTCCACTTAAATGAAGGTCAAACTCTTCATTTACAAGAAGTACTATATGTACCTGATTTAAAAAATAACTTGGTCTCTATTTCTATGATGGAAGACAAAGGTTTCAAGGTGATATTCATTGATATAAAAGTTTTTGTTTGGAAAAGGAACCCAAGATATGCATTCACTCTTGGATTCAGGTTTGAAGGTCTCTATTAGGTTAGAGGAAGTTCATTGGGAGCAATGACTTGTGATACTTCTCTTCAATCTGAATTATGGCACTGAAGATTTTCTCACCTTCATTTCAAAGCCTTAACTAATGTAAGGAAGATGGTCATAGGTATGCCTCAATTCAACTTAAATCATGAAGGTGTATGTAAGGGATGTGAAGCTAGAAAACATACAAGGGGACCATTCCCCTCAAGTGAAACTCAAACCACCGATATTATTCAATTGGTCCATTATGATCTATCAGGTATGTTGCTCGTGACATCTTTGGGTGGATATTTGTACTATATTATTTTTGTGGATGACTTCTCTCACAAATCATGGATCTATTTCTTAAAGAAGAAGGACGAAGTATTCAAATGGTTCCACTCTTTCAAAGCCTTGGTCGAGAATCAAATAGGGAAGAAGTTCAAAATATTGAGGACTGATAATGGGACAAAATATGAGTCAAATGAATTCAAAGACTATTGTAGAGAAGATGGAAATAGAGGAATACCAATACTACATATACTCCTGAAAAACTTGGTGTTACCGAAAGGAAGAATCATACTTTCATAAAATCCATCTGCACTAGGCTTCATGACCAAGGTCTTCCGAAGTTCTTATGGGGAGAAGTTGCCAACACCATTGTGTATGTCCAAAACAGATGCCCACATCAAGCTTTGGACTTCAAGGCACCTAATAAAGTTTTCATTGGTAAAAACCCGATGTTTCTCATTTTAGAATTTTTGGTTGTCCTGTATATTTTCATGTGCCGAAAGAGAAAACAAACAAACTAGATGCATCCAGGAAGAAAGGAACATTTGTGGGCTATAATGAAACTTCAAAGGCATATAAAATCTATGTGCCTAGTCAAAGGGAAGTGGAATTAAGTCATGTTGTCACTTTCGATGAAGATTTCTCTCTTAAAAAGATTTGAGATCTTCCTATCCCTAGGAAGGACAATGATGATGTTGATGTAGAAAAGTAGGATGAACCTCCATCTGATGAACCGATGTCTAATGCCGAAGGTCTGATGGATCCCATTGATCCACCTCCTAGTGAGCCCACTACTTCAAGAAAAAAACCTTTGTGGCTCAAAGATACTCTTGAAGATGTTGATAAACATATTGCACCGAGGGGGAAATTTCATGAAAGCAAAAAGTCGAATAGGCACCAAGGGTACCTAGCTGCCATGAGTACCATTGTATAATATGAGCCTTGCACATTTGAAGAAGCTGTGAAACACCAAGTTTGAAAGGATGTGATGAATGAGGAGAAAGAGTTGATCATGTAGAATGATGTTTGGGATGTGGTTTCTAGATCAAAGAATAAGTTAGTGGTCACTTCAAAATGGCTCCACAAGATCAAACATTCAACTGATGGGAGTGTTGAGAAGTTCGGTTAGATTTGTTGCTCAAGGATTCTCTCAAAAGGAAGTAGTAGACTATGATGAGATATTTTCACTAGTTCCCTGATATACCACCATCCATTCTATCATAGCCCTTGCCTCTTCGCAAGGATGGAGACTACACTAAACGGATGTCAAAACTTCCTTCTTGCATGCTTCACTTAAAGAGGAATTCTATGTGGAACAACCGGAGGGGTTAAAATTTGAAAATTAAGAGACACACGTATGCAGGTTGAATAAATCCCTCTGTGGGTTGAAGCAAGCCCCTAGGGCTTGGTATGAGAGGATTGATAGCTATCTTATGAAGCTGGCAATTACAAGGAGAAATCTTGACTCGAACCTATACTTCAAGGTTGAAAAGGAAAAGCCTTTCATTCTGGTCCTTTTGTGTGGATGGTATCTTTATGACAGGTGATGACCTTCTCATTTATCAATGCAAGAGAGAGTTGGTTTCCTAATTCAAGATGAAGGACCTAGGATTGACACAGTACATCCTAGGGCTAGAGGTTTGACAACAACCAGGTGAGATTTCCCTTCCTCAAGGAAAATACATTGTGAAGCTACTTGAGAGATGTGAAATGGTGGATTGCAAGTCCATGACTACTCTGATGGAACTCAACTTTAAGAAGCTATGTGGAAGTATTGTTGGGCCCGGATTAGTGAAATTTTCTGAGTATCGTCAACTTGTGGGGGCCCCGATGTTATTGGTCAACTCCCATCCTGACATATGCTTCGTTGTGAACACGTTGTATCAATTTATGGTTGAGCCTCATCATATTCATTGGATTGCTGCTAAAAGTCTCTTGAGATATCTACAGGGCACAATCCATTATGAACTGAGATACACTGCCAGAAACTTTAGGCGACATGGATATTCAGATGTTGACTGGGCTGGAAGTGCGGTGGATCGTAAGAGCACATATGGGTGTTTATTCTCTTTGGGTTTGCTTCTATATCTTGCATGAGCAGGAAGCAAAAATTGATTGCATTAAGCACCGCTTAGGACGAATACATTGTTGAGAGTATGGTCTGTTGTGAAGTCAGTGCTTGTTTGAGGAAGCTCTTCAATGAGCTATTTGAGAATGTGTTGGATACCACCATGATCTACTGCGACAAACATAGTGGGATTCACCTATTAGAGAATCTCGTGTTCCACGATTGCTCCAAGCACATTGATATTAGGTACCACTTTATCCGGGATGTGGTACAACGGGGAGCAATAAGGCTCCAACACATCAGGACGGATGAGCAGGCCACAAACATTCTCACAATGCCTTTGAGAAAGGTCAAATTATTAACCTTTATAGAGAGACTTGGAGTCATGGAATGACCCTCCTATGAGGGTCTCGTATGAGTTGGACATAGAGCTCTGGGAGCTCTTGGGGGGTTGGGGTACTTCTTGGAGCTATGAGCGACCATAGGGTGAGTTTTTCACCTTCCCCTAATGGTGCGCTAGATATAATGTGAGTGGTTCAGCTTCCCTTGTGATACCCCATTATGGTTGACATGTGTATAGGATGAGTGGTTCACCTTCCCCTACCCGAACACATGTATGTAGGGTGAGTGGTTCACCTTCCCCTATGATTGGCATATGCATAGGATGAGTGGTTCACCTTCTCCTATGGAATATGAGTAGGACGAGTGGTTCACCTTCTCCATTAAATTGCCCAGCACACATCCTACCCATAAAGTCTGGGACTCATGGGAAGTACCTCTCATCTAGCCAATGAGTTGGGAAAAGATGGTTAGGGACCATAACACTACCGATGGATGCATCATGTACTGGCATACTCCCTATGACTAGGATGCTATGGTGTTCAACAACTTGATCTGAGATCAAGGAATGACTTTTATCAGTGGAGAGTGGTATGATCTTATGACTCAATATCGATCACTTCTTCTTTATTATTACTTCACAGTTCAATAGAGCAGAGCAAAGAAGTGCACAACGTAGCAGGTAGTGATGACAGGGATGGTATAAGGATGACATAATGGCATGATGATGACAAATGGATTCACATATGGAATTCTCCCTAGTTGAGAGGGAGTGTTAAATTGGTAACTAGGGCCAAATTCCACCATAGGATATCCCATATGATGGAGATGATTATTGCATTGGATTCCTCTTTTTGAGAGGTCCAATTTTGATATAAAGATCATCTCATTCTGACAAGAAGAAATGGAATTTTGAATTTATTCTCTCTCATGCACAAATTTTCAAGGTCAGCCTTAGTCAAATGTAGGCTCATAAGCGCAATAGATGTGTCTCCTCACCCTCAACAAAGTGTATGAATAGGAGTGACCTCTCTCCTCATTCAAACATCACTCATCTCATCACATATATCTTTCTCCCCTCCCTTGATTGGTTCTTACATCTTGGAGGAAGCCCTCTCTATTTTGCATGTGAGAAAGGAGGACGAATTTCTAGGTAAGTTTGCTGGCCAAAAATTTCAAGAAACAGGACAATGTTGACCAACATTGAATTGGGTGATTTTGACCAGCGTTGACTTTGTTTTAGTGGGAAACATTTTGATTTTTGGGTGTTGCATTGATTGGCACAATTTTCGAGGTGATTGGGATAGGTTGACTAAGTTGACTTCAGATTTGACTGCATTATTTACAACACAGTTTTCTCTCTCCTTTGACTGGTTTGACCGATCTATTTTGGGCTGATTTTGACCCTCTTGGAAGGAAGAATTTATCTGCTATTGACCAAGCTGCTTGGAGGACATTTTGGATTTTTTTTACCACCGTTGACTTTCTAGTTAGGGCTGCAGTTAGGATTGTTTTGGGCAAGTTAATTTGACATTTTTACTCTCTCTCTTTGCTGAACTATTGAAGAATAATAAGAATATTTGATCAAAGGGTTTCCCCATATTGGGGTTTTTCCCAGGCATCTACCACATCTTATGTCCTCTTGTCTTGGCTTGTCTTCTACACATGTTTTTATGTTCTATTTGCATTTACTGTTAATGTGTTTAAGTTAATGTGATTTCTACTAGATATAATTGGAAATGGCTGATAAGAAATTTTGAAGTAAATTGTGTTAAAGCATAGAACATACCATTGTTATCTCAAATTAACAAAAAGTATCCACCATTATCCGTCCTCAACACCTTAATATTCTTCTTTATCTAATTTTCCACCAGAGCCTTAAATTCTTTAAACCCGTCAAAGACTTCTTATTTCTTCCTGAGAAAATATATCCATGTATTCCTCAAGAAGTCATTTATAAATGAGACATAGTACACAGACTTACCCAGTGATGTAACCGAAAAAGTTCCAAACACATCATTGTGCACAAACTCTAATATCCCTTTCGCCATCTTAGTGCCCAAGGGGAAATTCACCTGATTCTTCTTCCCATATACACAATGTTCACAAAAATAAAAATCCATAGAGAAATTAGACATACCTTCTACCATACCATTAAAATGCAGTATTCAAAGGCATTTCTCTCCAGTATGTCCAAGCCTTTGATGCCATAGCATGGTCTTTTCTCCAAAGACCACTAGATTTTCTACTCCACTTTTAGGAACCAAAAGATTGTTGCACCTATCAATAATAGTGTTATCCAGAAGCTCATATATAGTTCCAATCCGAACTCCCTACATCAATACAGTGCTCCCTGAACCATCTTACATGTATCTTTCTCAAACATTGTTTTTACTCTTGTATCATCCATCTTACGTACAAAAATCAAATTTTTGGCTAATGCAGATATATGCAGAACATCAGGAAGTGTTCTAATCCTTCCACCTTGCAAAGTCAGCTTGACTTTTCCACATCTGATGATTTTGGCCTTCTTGTCATGCCCTAGGAAGACATCACCACCATTGTATTTATCGTACTCACAAAACAACTCCCTATGGGGACTAAAGTGGAAGTATGCACCTGAGTCAATCGACCATGAGTCATGATCTACATGTGTACTTGAAGAATAAAGCAAGTACGCATGCCGACCTTCATATGAGGTGGTTTTGTTCTATGTAGAAGGAGCATCATCTAATCCCTTTCCTTTCTTAGGAGCCTTAAATTTACAATTATTTTTGTAGTGCCCTTCTTTTCCACATTTCTAGCATACCTTTATAGGTTTTCTTGGAGATTTAGATCTCTCACTTGAGGACTTATTTCTGTTTCTATTCTAGGACCGTCCTCTTATAGATAGGGCATCCCCATTATAGTTCTCCATATTTTTCTATCTTATCTCTTCTGACAACAAGAATGAGACTATTTCATCAAACTTCAAGGTAGTTGTATTGCTACCTATTGTAACAACCATACTACCCCATGAATCTGGTAGAGAACATAGCAAACTCATGCACTTATCGTCGTCTAAAATTTTAGCATCAACATATAACAATTGACTTACCACAATATTAAATCCATTCAGATGCTCTATCACCATGTCTCCATCCTTCATCCTCGGGTTATACAACGTTTCCCACAATAACAACTTGTTCATCAGAGACTTAGAATGGTACAAAGTACCTAACTTGTCCCAAAAAGCCTTTGCCGTAGCTTCCCTTGATACATTCAAAAATACTAAATCTAAGAGACACAATCATATTGTGCTCTGCATCTTTCGATCTATTTGCGCCCAGTAACAAGATCTACAACAATCCATTGATCTCAATCCACCAACAAATCCTCCATATCGAGCTTCCACTAATAAAAAATCTGACCATTAAATTTCTTGATCTCTATCTTTCCAGTGTTTGCCATCTTCTTTCACCACAAGAATCGATCTCGCATATCTCCCACTGAACAGGGTCTACCACAGGCTCGAGCAAACCCCTGAACAACAAAGGTGTTCCCTTGAAGCCAAAACTGTTCTGATACCAAATGTAGGTTTTAACCCTACACTTAAATTACCTGCAAATGTAGGTTACAATACATATATATACATGTCGAAGCATTCATAAACCCCAATCCATAACCTTGGATTAGAACATAGCCATAGTTCCCTTGACCAGATCTACAAAATACCATAGGCTAAAAACCATCATGCCCAAAACCATGTGCAAAACCGATGCACAAAACCATGAGTAGGTCTGCCCACCATCTATGGGTCCACCCCGATCCTTGGGTCTGCCCAACTATTATTGGGTCCACATAAAAAGAAAATTTCTTCAGGCACTGCCCTGGACCCCATGCAAAGGGGGCTACCGTCCCCTACAAACTCCCCCAATATAACTCACACCCAACAAATTTGAATCTAAAGCACTCCACAAAAACTCACAAACATGAGATATATAAGTGCATCTCATAAAAAGGTGAGAGTGGGACTCCTCCTATGCTTTGCATAGGGGACACCGATTGGGACCAAATTAATGGTACCTTCTAAGCTTGTCTCGGGGGAGTAAATTGTCAATGAGAGCTAGCCATGCACAGAATTTGGCCTTTAGAGGGGTGTTGGATCCCCAGATATATCTCCACAACCAAATTCTTTCCTCAATGAAATATTCTTCAAACCACACCTTATAACCCAACTTGGTAGAGAAATTTCATGTGTGGGGATTTTTTTACCAAATTACACATGATTCTTCACCAAGTTGATGTATCAAGCTCATTCTACTACTATTTTGCTTGCTAGATCCAAGTTTGTAGCTGACTTCAATCCACTCCAACTTTTATGTCTAGGGGGCTAGGCACTAGCATCTACTAGAGTAGTAATATTCAAATGATCAAGAGAGGATAATAGAGCAGTAGAGAGGTTGTAATCATTAACTACACCATACGGGGGGTTACGTCCTATTTTTATATGATGGCCATCCCCTACACGCCACGCAACCCATTTTCCAACCAGGGCAAAGGCTCTTACCATTGCTTTCAAAACTATTGAGCCTTTAGAGAACTTATTTGGTACTTTGGACAATTCCTCAAGTAATTCCCTAAGAAAATATTTAGCTTGCATTACTTTGTATCATAACGCAAGACCTAATTTCCATAGGATATATATATATATATATAACTTAAAAAATCAAATATTTCTATATGAGAGTTTTTTTTAATGTAAAAAATTATATATGTGTGTGTGTGTTAATATTCATTCTTAAAAATTATAATATAAAAGTATTTTTACTTTTTAATGAAATTAATGTGTGTGCACACAATATTATTAATTTTCAAATTATTATAATAAAAATATTGATATTATTTTAAATTCAAATTTATTGAATTTAAATTATTTAATAAAAATTATTGTTAATATTAGTTAAACAATGTCTCTTATTGGGATGAGGGTCCACACTTAGTATTTATGACCTCGACCACAATGAACAATCATATTATGGAGAAGAGGGGGGGATGCCACAACCGTCACCACACTCAATGGAGGAAGGAGGCATGACCATCCCATCCTCCATTTGGTAGCCCAGTTTAAATGAGAATCCTGTACATGTGGATTAATGATGTTGCAATTAAGGCTTTGGGTGGATGATCTTCCAAAGTTTCTCGATAGAAGCATACTTAACACACAAGCCAAGTTTCATTTTATTTTAGTTTTCACGTTGATGCATTGAATTTTGGTGCTTTTCATTGGAGTTCTTGCCTAGTATAAGGAGAATTACCACATTATCTTTATTATTTCTTATTCTTTGGAGGTGGCAGGTCCAAGTCCTCCGGACTTGGCCTCCCTCGCTATCGTTTCTATTTTGCCTCTTTCATCCTCCTCTAGTCGCATTTGGTGCTTCTGAGTGGGTCCACTGATAAAAGTAGCTTTAGAGGGAGGTGTTTTTATTTTAGTAGCAACACGGAGGAGGTTAGGAGGTATGCATTTGTAACCTAATTCTTAGTCTGCTCAGATCGAGAGGGAATCCTTCATGGTGGCAGGCACCTGCAAATATGTAGTTCTTAGTTTAGAACTTTGATTTTCGTATTCTATTTACTCACTCATATTTTGGACAAAGATTTGGATGGGTGGACTATTTTGGTATTAATATAGTTGGTATTTTAGCATCTCAAATTTTCTTTTGGAGCATATTTTTAGTGTCTACTAACCCATCCCCTACAATGATTTGAAGCCCTATGTTGCTTTCATTGTCTCTCACCATAGCACTGTCCATCCTCTCAAGTTTAGTTGGCAATGTAGCTTTCATTGTCTTTATCATTCACTTGATGATCTCATCCCTCTCACTCCCTCCATTTCCCTCTTCGTCGTCCCTTTCCTACTGAAATGATAGAGAGCCAAGAGTTGTAGAAGCTTAGCTGGCTCAGTGGAAGGGAGTGCTCGCACTCACCTCTGTGCCCATAACGATACTAGGCGTTATCAGAACTAGACCCTTGAGCTTGTCAACAGGGAATTGAGAAAACACATGTTAACGTTGATGCAAACCAAGACGAGTATAATAATGTTGAAATCTTCACTTCGGTGCCCGAATGGTTGCCTAATCATACCCAGGGAAGCTAGAACCAATGTTTGTGCACCATTGAGCTATATTAGAATTCAAAGATCTCGTAGATGAATTTTGTAGGGCATGTGATGGATTTCCCTTGTCTTTGAAAGTCTTTGGCAGTCTTCTGTGTGGAAAGAGGGACAAATCGTATTTGGAAGGGCTATTAGATAAACTTTTCCAAATAAAACTTCCGAACGAGATTCAACAAACATTGAAACTCAGTTACGATGCACTGGAGGAAGAGGAAAAACAAATATTCTTAGACATTTCCTATTATTTCATTGGGGAAAACAGGGATATGGCCATAAGAATATGGGATGGATCAAACTGGAATGGTCTGGTGGGCTTTGCAAATCTCCAGGAGAAGTGCTTAGTTGAGGTTGACACAGAAAATACCATAAAAATGCACGATCACCTGAGAGATATGGGAAGACATATTGCGGATGAGCAGAAGTCGTGGAGTAATCCCGCATCGTGAATGGCATGTGATGAAGGACATTCCTGATTTGTGGCAGAAATATTCTGTAAGTGCTTGAATTATTCATACAATTTTATGTTTTCTCTATTAAGCAAAAGCACGAAAGAGGAATCTTGTTGCTCTGTTTAATTTGTTTGTTGCTTGTTTTTAACGAATGAACAAGTGATAACTGAGGTGTGCGGAATTAGGACGGTTAATCGCCTCAAAATGTACAAAGAAATTTCATGGTTCATCGCAGAAGGGTCGTCATGGTTGAAAAGTTGGTGCGAAGAGGTGTTCAGAAACTGCCTAAGGAAACTGATCGACCCTTCACCATGTCGTTTCAGTAAGTTACAAGTTGTTGCAACTGAAGTTGATGATTTAAAAAGGATATTGACTAAGGTTGAGTTGCCAAATTTGATATGGCTACACTGAAGTGACTACCCGTACAACTGCCTACCTCCCTGGCTTCTGATTCTGATGAAGAATGTAAGGGTTTTAGAAGTAAGCGGAGAGAAATTGGATACACTATGGCTAGAAAAATCTCAGGTGAAAGTTAACATTGGTCCCTTCATTTGCATGTCTATTATTCTTATTATGTGCCGCTCTATTTTATGGGAGATTAGATTATTGTTGCTATCGATATAGTAGTACAGGGTCGGGTTATGGGGATGAAAATATCTTATATTTGACTATTGCGTTGCAGGCACCTCTAGAGTTGCGGGAATTGACTATTCATTCTCCTGATTCTCCTCTTTTCGATTTTCCAAAGTCCATTGGTCAGCTGAAGCACATAGAAAAGATTGTTGTGTACTCTCATGGTCTAGAATTGTTACCAAAAGAATTTTGTGATTTGCACTCCCTGAAATACCTCGATCTCTCTAGTTCCCAATGCTTGCAAATGCTTCCAGATTCTTTTGGTTACTTAAAAATTCTCCAAACACCTTAATCTCTCTCACACTAGTTTGCAAATGTTTCCAGATTCCTTTGGTTTCTTAACAAATCTTGTGCACCTTGATCTCGGTGGTTCCTGGACTAGTTTGCAAATGCTTCCAAATTCCTTTAGCAATTTAATTCACCTTAAATATCTGAATCTCAAGGGGTGCTTAGAGTTGACCATATCAGATGAAACATTTGCAAATGTCCGTTCTCTTGAATATTTGAATTTGAGTTCTGTTCATATGGAAATGTTGCCTCGACAAGTTACACATCAACAGTGCCTGAAAGAATTACACCTGCTGCATACAGATTTACAAGAATTGCCTGACGATATCGGAAACCTTAGGAATCTGGAAGTATTTTATGTGGGAAGCCATTCCTTGAAAGCACTGCCATGTTCGCTGGGTTGCCTGAGCAGATTGAAGGACTTGGAGCTAGTCTATTGCATAGAACTGAAATCTTTGTCGCATTCATTGGGACTGCTAACTCAGCTGTCAGAGTTTAAGTTAGAAGAATGAGGAATAGAGTCCTTACTGGAAAAAGTAGTGAAGTTGAGCAACTTGGTAAAGTTAGAAGTAACAGGATGTCTGATTCGCAACCTGCGATTGAAAAAGGGGGTGGAAGGAGGAAGTGCTACCATTGAGATGTCCTGACTGGAATTCTTAAAGCTAGAGAGAACATAAATATCGAAGATATCTTTGGTTGAGGGTGTTTGTCCCAGCCTTAAACATCTCAACATCTATGGTTGTAATGATTTGGTGGAGGTTGGAGCACTGCCATCAACACTCATAACATTGTTTGTGAGAATGTGTGGTAACGTAAGGAAAATGGAAGGGCTTTATAATCTTACAAACCTTCAAGAACTAGACATCGATGAGTGTAAAGAGTTGGAGGAGATGTCCTATTTTGACAGGTTGATGTCTTTGAAGACGATCTCTTTGTATGGCTTTGATAAGGTGAGGAAAATGGAAGGGCTTAATAATCTTACAAACCTTCAAACACTATGCATCTCGAGGTGTAAAGAGTTGGAGGATTTGTCGTGTCTTGAAAGGTTAATATCTTTGAAGACGATCTCTTTGTATGGCTGTCATAAGGTGAGGAGTTTAAGGGAAATTCCAAATGGCTTCTCACTCAATCTGCCCTCTCTAAGGTTTTTGGATCTTAGCTACACCAATATAACATCATTTTCATAATCGATGTGGCAAGTCAAACAGCTTGAGTTTCTGGGGTTGAATCGCACCAACATCATTACTCTGCCCATTGAGGTATGTAATCTTTCTCAATTGCAATTTTTGCATCTTCGACACTGTCGACAGCAAAAATCATTGCCATGTACAATAAGAGAGCTAAAAAATCTCAAGCATTTAAATCTAAATGATTGTGACAGCTTAACGAGGATTCCACGTGGGATCTCTCAACTTACTTCATTGAACAAGCTAGGCTTTTTCTTGTTAATGGTAAAGGCTGTGCTGGGATTAGATGAAGGTGAGAGTGGTATGTGCAGTTTGAAGGATATTACAAATTTTACAAATTTGATGGAGCTCGTATAAGTGTCAAAGCGGGAATGACAGTAGACAGAAAAAGGTCGGGAATAAAAGTGGGTCCAATGGGAACTTGGTTGCAGATGAAGCATTTGGTATTGGAATTTGATAGGAATGATCTGTAGTGTTTGACCCTAATACCAAATGCTTCATCTGCAACCAAGTTCCCATTGGACCCACTTTTATTCCCTACCTTTTTCCGTCTACTGTCTTTCCCACTTTGACACTTATACAAAGCTCCATCAGATTTAGAAAATTTGTAAAATCCTTCAAAGTACGCATACGACTCTCACCTTCGTCCACACCCAGCACAACTTTTACCATTAATAAGAAAAAGCCTAGCTTGTTCAATGACGTAAGTTGAGAGATCCCACGTGGAATCCCCGCTAAGTTGTCACAATCATTTAGATCTAAATGCTTGAGATTTTTTAGCTCTCCTATTGTACATGGCAATGATTTTAGCTGTCGACAGTGTCGAAGATGAAAAAATTACAATTGAGAAAGATTGCATACCTCAGTGGGCAGGGTATTGATGTTGGTACGATTCAACCCCAGAAACTTAAGCTGTTTGAGTTGCCACATCGAATCTGGCAATGATGTTATATTGGTGTAGCTAAGATCCAAAACCCTTAGAGAGAGGAGATTGAGTGAGAATCCATTTGGAACTTCCCTTAAAACCTTCAAACATTACAGATCCTATAAAGAGTTGGAGGAGCGGCCATGTGTTGAAAGGTTAATATCTTTGAAGACGATCAGTGTTGATATGTGTTGTAAGTTAAAAAGAATAGAGGTCCTAGGGCAGTTGACACAACTTGAAGAGTGTAGCGTGGTTGTATACGATGCACCACAAGAGATTGATGTTGAGATTGTTAATGAGTACCGGAAATGTGCAATCTGCGGAAAGTACCTTAGAATCTCGGACAACTACACGAACAACTATAGAGACAACATCAACTGGCTTGAAGTACCTAGTGGCTTTATGCGATGCACCACAGGTTATTGGTGATGAGTACTCAATCTGTGGAAATGTGCATTCCCAGAGAGCAACATTTGTGTTGAAGTCTTCGAGACAGCTAATTATTGTAACTCGTTTCTTTTTAAGTTTTTAATGTAGAAAACCCTTTATCACGAATTATTTTTCTTATTTTTTATTTTAAAAATAAAAAATAAAAAATAAAATAATGAACCGTACATTGAAGGTGTTTTAAATGTCATGTAGTGTTTTCTGCTTCATTCAGAATACTTTTAATTTAATTTATGATGATTATCCTATTTCTATTTATATATATGATTTCATAATTCACATTAAATTTATTATTAATTAATATTGTTATTTTTTAAATTCAATAATATATTTGATTTCTT